>JAZAYU010000367.1:139443-189443 GCA_038501625.1 Corbicula japonica | reverse complement strand
TAAAAAGCTATCAATGAACAAAACAAAATAAAGCTGTACGTTTGGCAACACATTATTGAAAAAAATAACCTAAAGTTAAATGAACCATGTACAATTCAAATTGAATTTCTTACAGATTCCCGTTCGCACTGCCCTGCTCCATGTATTCCACTCGGTGCAGATGTCATATCGGTAGAAGATACATTTTCTGTTGGATCGGTGCTCGAGTTTGTCTGTAAACCTGGTACAGAATATTTTGGCGGTTCTAAAGAAAGAACTTGTATGAGAAATGGGAAATGGAGCGGCACACCAATTGATTGTACAGGTATTTCGTTGGTATTGCCTTTTTATATATCTTTTCTTTCAAACAAAACATCATCCAAATTGCCATATCTTTCGTCCTGCTTTTTCTGCTTCTCTACGAACAATGATCAGTAAAATGCTCAGAGGTCACATCAGAATGGTCATAAGTGTCATATTTTGCAACGTTCGGAACGTTCTTGCTACATTAAATAACACCATATTTACTATTTTCTGCACGAATACTAAAATCCTTAAAAATTTAGTTACATGCTTAATTTCCAGATCTAAGTTTAAAGTTTAAGTTAAGTTCAGTTTAAACTAATTTATTTTACATCGATTGTGAAACAAGTTATTCCATTTTTTTAATCATGCTGAATGACATCTTTCTGGGTTAAAATCAGTACTCGCGCCGAATGTGGATTTGGGTTATTGCAGACAAATCTTTTCCCCAGTGAGATTCGAATCCGCATTCTTTAGATCTGAAAAGAGATTTGCCGATTTGTTGTTTAAGAGTTGAATCTAAATTGGCCGTCGTGGCAGCAGAATAAGACATTGTTTTGTAGGTAAAACCCCATCTTTACAGAGTCTTTATAATTTTGATGAAACTGCATTAACCATATTCTGAAATTATCTGACATAATTCATGTCCGATAGAGGTTGCAGCTTTCCATATCTTAAAAGTTTTTCAGAACAGGTAATTTGTTGCTCTTCTACATTCAAGGGACATTAAACATACTTTATCATCTTCTGTTCAATCGTGCAAAATGTCATACTAGTTGGGGCGAGTGCAAGGTTGGTGCACCCTAGAACCTTGTTTAAACCCCCAGTGGCAATTTGATTTGCCACTGACCGTTCCAGGGCGGTAACCCCTCCGGTTCTCATTGCTGTTTATTGTTTGTGGTGTCTTTTGTGAATGTGGCAATTCCTGATAAGCATATTTCACCATTGTCAACTAGATGGTTAAAAGTATTGATTCTGAGGAGCTTTGTACTTTTTCATCTATTTATTCGTTTCATCACATTTAGATTAAATCGGTGCCTGATTTACATTCTGCACTTTAGAGAATTTATGAAGCTTTATATCATATAGCTCACTTTTCAATTTTAGGTGATTCTTTTTATGATGGGAATGTTGGAGTGGCACTTATGAACGCCTTGAACATGTCCAAAGAACAAGATCCAGAACAAGATGATAATATTATAGCTTCAAAAAGTATAAATGTCGGTCAGGTGGGAGGCGTTGATGTATATTTTCTGGTTGACGGCTCTAACAGCATCAGCAACGATTCATTTGAGGCAACAAAGCGTTTTATCTATGCTATTTTACCTCAGGTAGGCTAAGATTGATGTACGTTTGTAAACGTTCATTATGTCATTACGTAAACAATACCGAGTATAACACCGGACGATATTTAAATGAGAACACAATGTGCTGGTTAGCTAGTCAAATTGAAAAAAAAAAAACTTAAAATAACCTAATGAAAACTGTTATTGAAGAGAATTATTACATTACTAAAATGAAAATTGTGAAATTGACCGTTTTCCGATTCCGATCCGGTCCGCGTCCTAATGTCATTTATAACCGACCCGATTCCGTTACAAATGCGATCCAATTTAAATTCGATTGCAATCTAATTTTTTTTGCTCCAAACAATGCGCTGAAAACCGCTTCTTCCGATTTCGATATTTTCGCTCCCTAATTTCATTTTCCAAAGAATTAAATGTCGCCTAATGACACAGTTAAAAAATGTGACATTGTTAAATGTACTCGTATTAAGTTTTAAGACGATACATTAAGTTTTAACATGTTTCCGACTAAAAACAAAACTAATAATCAGAATTAAAAAATATTTCACAAAAGCTGCACATTTATTTCATTATTTATATATATATATATATATATATATATATATATATATATATATATATATATATATATATATATATAATTATTCGCTTGGAAATCTACTTACACATATCTTTGACAATCTATCAGCATATTTCATTGTTTTCCTATCATCCTGCATAGCCTATAAAACAGTCAAAACGATTTCGTTTTTAAATAAGTGGATGAAGTATACTAATTTCAAACATGTTAAAGAGAACAAAAACATACTGAGTGTGCAGTTCTGATGTAAATTTTGAATGATTTAGAATAGAAAAAAGTGTTCTTTTGGGGGTGTTTTGTAATACTCGTATCAGTACCAATACAAATTGAGGAGACAAGCACTTCGTGATTTTGTTTTCAGCTTGGTATCGAGGATACTGAAAGAGGTACGAGGTTTGCTCTAAGTTACTTCGCATCAACGAGCCAAAGGTTGTTAGATAAGAAGCATTATCTTGGAATGCAATACCAGTCATGGAATGAAGTGCAAAAAGACATCGAATCGCACATGACTTTAACAGAAATAAGAAAACAAACTGGTAAGACTTTAGAAATACTTACTACAATAAATCTTCTGGTCTTTGTAATAAACATTTTGTGCATTTATTTATGGTAAGAATAAAAGCATAAGAGAATCGAAATACACGATATGAAAGGTCATGTTTGAACGGTTTAATTCTATATTAGAATAACAGAAGAAACTTTGATTACCATATACCATTGCATATTGCATTTGGAATTGATTTAAATTCTTTATTGACAGAAATGTTAATGCAGATTACTGCCCATGCCGTCTAGGTCCAGGTTGAGCGCAAAACAATTTAACTGTAAACTGTACAATGTTTGATTCATCCTAATCGATGGTGATCTTCAGTCGGAACATAACATTAGGATGCATGGAAGCAGGTTAATGCAATGTTTTCATATAAATGTCATTCCATGATCACTGGCTGACAATACTGAAACCACCTGTGTTTAAACTGGTCTAAATGTTAAAACACTTTTGTTTTGAAGAATTAGTATTTAACAAAAAATCTGTTCAACGTCCTTCCAAAACGGTTATAAAAACAGCATTAAAACAATATTTTAAAATTATCGGTATGGTTTTCACAATGTGTTTATACCTTCTTTCTACTGCTAATTTTATTGATGAATTTATTATCTTAGAAACCTTGTCAAATTCTCCTATCTTTTCGTTCAAATGACAAAGTATTCTAAAGTTTAAATATGTGTTTGTCTAAAATTGCAAAACTGAACAATTACTGCATACCTCTTAGGTTACAAGAGGGCGAAGACTTTGACACATGAAGTTCTATCTGTTTATTTTATTCCAGTGATCTTAGTGATATAACTCCAGGGTCTTTAGTTAGGTCACCGGATATTAATGACCGCAACACTAAGATAACAGCTTTCTGCACAGCCAAACTGTATAGAGGAAAAAAGAGCATACTGTCTGGTTTAAAAGAAGACTAAATTCAAATAAGACACTACAAACAAATAGAGAACCGTTGGGTTTACGCCAAGGAACGGTCAGTGACACAATAATTTGTCACTTGGGGTTTAAACCTGCCGTGTATTCCCCCGCGCAGCAAAAATGTAGAGAGAAAAAAATCATGGGTTTATATCAAGATCATTATCAAATTCGACACTACAAATAATTAACGTAAACGCAAACCTTTAAGGTGACCGCATTTCAACGGTCAGTAACAAAAACAATTTTCCACTGGGGGATTTAAACCTGCCTTGGATTCATCAGAAGCAAATTTAAGCTTTCAACGCACGGATCCCCCAACAGTTGTAACGTAAAGGTTGAGCTCCCTGGTACGTAATGCAAGAGAGAGAGAGAGAGAGAGAGAGAGAGAGAGAGAGAGAGAGAGAGAGAGAGAGAGAGGGGGGAGAAAGAGAGAGAGAGAACGTAATGTAACAACGAGGACCCACTTACTCAATCGTAGTTGTGGGGACTACCAGTTCCAGGGGTGTTATCGTTACTAAACACGATCAGATGAATCACAAACTGTGCTATTTACAATATCTTACTTTAAAATTTATAGTATGACAACTGGGTAAGAAGTAGTTAGATTTTTTTTGTGAGGACAAAAACTCTCACTTTTTGTGAGGACAAGAACTCTCTCAAGTCCACAGTATTAAAAAGGACACAGCCTGTGGAGTGACAACTGGCTCAAATGTTGCTAATCCAAGGATGTCTGCTATAATTTGTCATTGTAGTGAAAACAAGTTTTAGCTTTCCAAAAAGCTAGTCGGTCATTAGCAAATAAATTAAAAGAATAAGTAGGTATGTATTCGTTCTTGTATTTACTTTTGGACTAATGTAAGTCAATGATATGACCAGGTTTCTGTCGATCAAAGTCACACAGACTGTATCTGACAAGCTATTTGTGAATTTAGTTGATGTTTCAAGTTTCAAGTTTATTTCCATTTACATTTCTCTGTATGTACAAAACATAAACAAGAGAACATATAAAGATTGTACAATTCTGTTACTTTAAAGCATGCAAACAAAGTTGAACGGCTGATGTTTGATTTATTGAAACATGAAGAAGATATGTACCGGCAAAAGGCATCAATACAAATAATCATGTCTCTAGTAGGCGTAATTTTTTTTCAGGACGTGTAGAAATAATTACGTTGTTTAAGCACCAGCGAATCTGATGAATATGTTACATTAACGCGAATGCTCAAAGAGGTACCATAGAACTTTCCGCAGTAGATACTTATTTGTACATTGAGAGAAAAGCCACGCTAATAATATTCAGTATTCATTACCAACATTCATAAAATGTAGTTTTAGTTGGTTCAGCAGATCTCGTCAAACTTGAAGTTGACGGGCGTTAAAAGACAGTAAACAATAAATTAGGATGCTGATGCATTTATTTCTTTCACTTAAGCTTTATGCTGCTCATTTCTTTTGTATTTTGTTTGAACGATTTTCTCTAAAACTATTAAAGAAACTCAAAAAGCACTATATGTATTTAAATTAATCTATCATCAAAGAAATTGTCGTTATGCCAATGTTCTTAAAACAACTATTTCTCTACTTTAAAGGCTGGTTTTGCATTGCTTGCAGTATATTCTAGTAGATCGCCCGTACATAGAAATGATAGTGCTTGTGTTGTCTACCTTACTGTACTTGTCAAAATAATGTTATTGTTTAGTATCCCAAGACCGAAACCAGATCCGTTCTATTGCATGTGTATGGGGAAGCAGACATTGGGGTCACGCAACAAGCTCAAAACTAGGCAATTTTATGCAAATCTTTGAGAAAGAGCATAAATACATGTATATGTCCCTCTAAATGAGCAATAGCGAATAAAAGATAAAATGTAATGTTCATAACTAATGAAGAGATGGGAAGTCATCAAACCAACTAGGTTCAAACTCTCGCAGCTCATGTTATTTCAATAGTGCGCTCGTGAAATGCAAAATTGTGAGGTTGATTATCTGTTAACAACTATATTTGTAATTATGGGTTGAAATTATTTTTCAACAAACTTGACTAACTTATTACTTGTAACTGAGGTAACGTGTCGCCATTTATCCTATATATTGATATCAGACAGGTTCAATAAACAAAATCATTATTGATGCTTCCACTCTGAACGTGTAATCATAAAGTGCAATTAACCTAATGTGGCCATCCTAGTCGTTTATCTCTGTCGTCCGCAGCTTATTGATCGTTTTGATGACTGTCTTTTAGCGTAGCGCCGCCCATTTGACTACGCTTGTGATATTAGATAAAAAATATTGCCCATGCTGATCTCATATGTTTACTTTAAACAATGGCCCTGTCACATTTGCTAAACCTCCGGTATCTTCTGAGAACATTCACCAAAGTTGCACTGGAAATCGCAAACAAAGGGCAAAATCAATTATCCCTTTTTTTTACTTTAAACAATGATCACCTCACTTCGCTAAACTTCCGTTAACTTCTGAGAACATTCGCAACATTTGCACTGGAAAGCGCAAAAAGCAAAATCTCTCTTTAAAAGACAATATTTTGACAATTAAGCAAGTTCTGAGCATTCGTTCCTCCTAAATGCTTGTTTAAAACATCTCCTCGTTTGATATAAGCCTCTTCTGTTTCACGACCGTATGTTTGGTGATTTATACCACAAGAAAAAAAAAGTTTTAAATTAACACATGGGTAGAAGTTTTCATCAATTTTCAAAGTCAATGCATGGAAATGAGTTTTTTTAAACCCGCATTACATGTATGTCATCTAACGTGGCATACACTGAAATTGACATCATTAAAACAAACAAACATAAACAGGAAAATGTGCGAGAACCACCAATATTACATGTTGAAGTTCAGCATTCTAACGAAATTGTTGAAGATCAGAATAGTAAATATAATAATTTGAGTCCCTGTCAGGCTGCTCATCCCCCCACCCTAGGACAGTGACGAAATTTTGTTGTTGAACTCTGGATTTTGGAATACATTTTTGGTTAAAAGTGTATGCTAATGACCGACTAGCTTTTTGTAAACTTTTGTTTACAGACAGCCTTTCCCGCCAAAGTCGGATATTCATTAGTCTCTAAGAAAAACATAAACGATGTCTTGCTTTTGACCAACAAATTCAATATAACGGATCGAATCTATTTCATATATGGGATCATCCTGAACAGTTGTTTGATTCAAATAAAGTATCAGTTCAATTTATACACAAATAATATTTTGCTATGAAGGTTTGCATCACGTGACTTTCTAAACAAAGACGCATAACATTATTTCTACACCCTGTAGAAAATACAACACACGTATGTTTATATAATTTAACATGTCGTCATATATCAGCTCAATTTCTGATTTGATGCTACTACAACGTCCAGATATTGTTTCATCAACATTTTGAAGACTTTTCTTGCAAATAGAGGGAACGGAATAGCATTCCAAAGCTCTAGACGGGTGGCTTTGTCTAAAGTGACCACGTCCGGTGCCGCTGTTAACCGGTGTTACCCTTCAAAGTTCAAGTTTGGTCCATTATAATATGTCGGTCATCAGGATGACCGACAACAATATCTATCATAGCAATACTTTTTCATTTGGATAAATTATGAGAAAGAATTTTCTAGCCACTGTAACTCCACTATCAGTGATATAATGTCAGTCCGGAGGAAGAATTATAATTTATTACTAATGGACATACACCAGTATCTGTCGTTTTATTCCTACATTAATGACATGCAATAATAAATGACAGATTTGACAGTCATAGGCTGCAGTCGGCACTTACTCTTTAGCGGGTACCACATGGGTCTTAAAAGGAGAATTTTCCCCTCCCAAAATATACTTACATGAGATTTTGGAAGTTCATACATGTATATTATACCAATATAATAAAAGTATATTCAAAATCAGAATCTATGGAAAAAGATCAGTACCAAATCACAGATACACGCTCAGTGAATGTAGTGTATATTTACTTAAATCGTTACGTGGCCTTGTCCTTTTGCCAATGGATATGCATCCCATTCAATAGCCATTTTCTGCTAATTTGTCCTGTTTTCATTTTGGAAGGTATAATAAGTTGTTTAAATTGGGTGGGGTTCTGCACGGATGAGCATGCTACTGATCTGCATTTGTAGCAAAGCAGAAAAAAAATTTCAGCAGGGAAAGGGTAATGGCTTGATAATGACGAACTAGGAGTTATAATGGTATGCTAAAATTAAAGAGAGAGAGAGAGAGGGGGGTCTGGTTCTACGGGGACTTTTGCCAGGTTTTTAATCCACATTTCGGGGTCTCGAAAATATAGTGGGGACATTCAACGATCCCGGAACTACAGTGGTCTAAGTTTACTATAAATAGTGCAATATGAAAAAAAAACATTTGCAGCAATGTCCCCACAGTGTTATCTCTTAAAAGTCTCATTTTGCACCACAAATGCTCAATAGAGTTCTTGTCCTTACAAAAAAAGAGAGAGTTCTTGTCCTCACAATTAAGAGTGACACTCGGGTGAGTGATAGTCCTTGGCCACCTACTTAAATTTCGGTGTCTTTTGTCACAGTATGCACAATGCAGCTTTATCAGTACTAGTTCAATATGTTCTTATGCACATTAGCAAAAGCAGAAATAAAATGTTGGAAGTTTATTTGTTTTTTTCTCTGTGTATGTCTGATTGAAAATGGCTCTTTAACCACCTGGAAGCATTATATTTTTAAAACTTGGAAATGCAAACAGTATTTAAAAATGTTGACGAAGAAGTATTGGCCCATGAAAGCAAACGTTGCATACTGAAAACAAAGGATGAAACCAGTTGAATATTACATGTATACAAGTATAACTATTCTAATTTGAGCATGACATTATTACTCTTAATTCGTCATTACATGTATCAAGCCATTACCCTTTCCCTGTTGGAATCATTTTTCCGCTTTGCTACCAATGTAGACCAGTAGCATGCTCATGAACCCCCTATTAACAACTAATTATACCTTCCAAAATGAGAACCGGACAAATTAGTAGAAATTGGCTATTGAATGGGATGCATATCTATTGGCAAAGGGACAAGGCCATGTAACGATTGAATACACTACATTTTTTACACTACATTCACCGAGCGTGTATCTGTGATTTGGTACTGGTCCTTTTCAATAGATTCTGATTTTAATTATACTTTTATTATTATAATATTGGTATAATATACGTGTATGAACATCCAAAAATCTCGATGTAAGTGAATTTTGGGAGGGGAAAAAATCTCCTTTTAAGACCTATCTGGTACCAGCTAAAGACTAAGGGCCGACTGCAGCCTTTGAGTGTCAAATCTGTCATTTATTATTGCATGTCATTTATTTACGAATGGAACGACGGATAATCGTGTATGTCCATTAGTAACAAATTATAATGCTTCCTCCGGACTGATATTATATCACTAATAGTGGAGTTACAGTGGCTAGAAAATACTTTCTCATTATCTATCCAGATAAACAATAACACATTATAGCAGACGTCATAGGATTAGCAACTTTACATATAAACTTTCCCCGTACAAATAGTCAGTACTGTTTTCAGTAAAATAATAATAAGTTACCGATTTCATGCAGTGATTGTTACGTATATCAGGGCTATCCGATCAACCTTTTCTGGGTTTGTCCCGGTTAGCTCAATCGGTTGCGTCGCAGGAATTGCAGGGCTAGGCGCTGTCGCCGTGACGGTGCGGGTTCGCTCCCAGCTAGAGGCAATATCATTTGAAATTCACAGTAGCGCTATTTGTGCAGTTTGGCGGCCGTAAAAAGTCTCCCCGTACATACAGTTAGTACTGTTATCTGTAAAATAACCCGTTACCGATGTCATGCAGTGATTGTTACGTATATCAGGGCTATCCGATTAACCTTTTTGGGGTTGTCCCGATTAGCTCAATCGGTTGCGTCGCAGGAATTGCAGAATAGGCGCTGTCGCCGTGACGGTGCGGGTTCGCTCCCAGCTAGTGGCGCTATCTTTTGAGCCAGTTGTCACTCCACAGGCTGTGTCCTCTTTAATACTGTGGACTTGAGAGAGTTCTTGTCCTCACAAAAAAGGGAGAGTTCTTGTCATCACAAAAAATCTCTCTACGTCTTACCCAGTTGTCATACTGTAAATTTTAAAGTAAGATATTGTAAATATCACAGTTTGTGATTCATCTGACCTTGTTTAGTAACGATCAGCACATTTAAAAATATTAAACTTTATTATTTTTGTTCAGGGCATGGAACAGCAATCACTGCGGCTTTGAATGACGTTTTGGTTGATCTGGAAACAAAGAATATTTTAGTAACCAAAGGCCAATACAGACAAGCACAACAGGTCATAATCTTACTCAGTGATGGTAGGTTATTTCTGCCTTTACTCAATAAATGTTCTCAAAATTTCTAAAGAAGGCAAATTAAAATTCATATTTTCTATGACAAGACAACTAAAGTTGAAATATTTCAGGAAACTCGTAAAATAATTTTTTCGCAAAGGTACATAAGTATAACTGTTTTGTTTGAACAATTTATATCAAGCGTGAAATATTTAATTAAACTTAATATTAAATTAATTTAAAATGAGTAAGAACTATAAAAAGTGCTGATAATTTATGAGGCAACAAGAGTTGCATGTTTCTTGCACACATCTTAGTTTATTGGTTTAAACATTGATTATTGCCTTTTATATGTATAATTTTAAGCACACATGTAAGCAATAGGCTTGGGTGACAAATGTAAAAAACACGTTCATAACGGTCCTTACCCTAAGGTATTTTTAATTACATATTAAGAAATAAGGCTAAACTATATGTCTATTTCAACTTAAAATTAAAAACAAATCATTTGAATAGGCATAACACTAGTTTATTTTGAGCCCGTCTAACTTACTAACAAAAATCATCGGGCAAAGTGAATCCGTTACTCGCAAGAGTAAAACTGTGGAATTAAACTGATATCGGTCATCGAGTGTTTTGATGGAGAGAGAGAAAAGAGACATAGAGTAACGTTTACAAAGTAATTAGTTACAAATCAAGGAAAGCTAAGAAGAATCGATCCTGTAAAATGTGTTCTTGTTTGTACTCAGGTGTTTTTACCACCGATGGAAGCCCAGTAGAGCTCGCAAACAAATTAAAGGAAACTTTTAATGTTGAGATCTACTCAATATTCGTCGGCCAGTTACCAAAAGATAAGATAGGGTATGGGACAATGGAAAAGATGGCGTCAAAAAAGGAAGATGAACAACATTTCTTTTCAATAACAGAAGATTTTGATAGCGTCATAAGTAAGATGATAAAAGGAGGTAAGGCCTTATTTTGTTGTTTTTATACATATGTAAGCAAATGTACGATCAGGAATGTACGGATATATACATGTGCAACGCTTGTCAAATAAATCATGATTGGAGTAAGACGAGCTTGACGGTCGCCGACCCACATTCTAGCTCGACGTTATCGATATTTTAAAGTGGACATTGATTTTTGACAAAGGCACTTCTATAGTTTTCGGTCCAGAAAGCATGTTGAAAATGCATATGAAACTAAGCAGAACTTGAATGCGTCCTCGGACACTGATGCCCCCACTGCTAAAACAAAAATTGTAACAAAGGACCATATAACTCTTACAAAAATGGTCGCAGGAAAAAAATGTTTTACGATCATCTACACATCCTGCTTAATCATCTGAGTAAGTAAAAAAGAAATCCGCACGATAGTTAATGAGGAATTAATGTCACAAGATTTGGGGGACGTGTGTAGGGACTTACGGATGAGTGCAACTCAGTATGCCTCTTACTTTGTGGGTACATAATGAGCGAATTGATGATTTTTAGTAGATCATTAAATTGTTTTAAATAAAATGATGTTTATGATATCATTATATAACATGAATATACAACATGATGAGTCTTATTATTACGTAAACCAGATGTGGACATTTCTTGTGGAATGACTCGAGCACATCTTACTAACCTGAAAAACGACTCGTATCGATATGAACATGATGCAAAACGGAACGCGTGGCCATGGATGGTTAACCTTCGATCTAATACGGTATATATTTTGTGTGCATTTTGTTTTCCTAAGGGTAGATTAGAAATTTTTGGATGTTGGGATCGAAAGGCGGTTAAAACAAATCTCATATCATTGCATTAATTGCTGAATTCACCACCCATAATTATGAATTAACCTTTTACCACACTACATATTAAATCATTTGATAATAGCTCTTATTAATAATTTTACAAAAATGTTTCCGTATACATGTAAATAGGAAATGTCCGTGTCATCGATAGGGAAACTGATCTTTGATGCATATATTTTCCGTCATATCCTGGCTTTGTACAAGAATGGTAACGTAGAAAGTGGATATCTCCGTTACTTAAGAAAACACGTATTATTTGCGATGTCACTCGGATGCATGAGCTAAAGAAAGAAGAGTTTATCTCCCAACACCGTCCTCTAATATCTCACTGCGTTTCCTTATTTAAAAAGACCCATAGGACCTTGAAAATTCAGACTCTCTTAAATAAGACGAAAGTTCTTAATACTCGCCATGACGTTTTATATATATTAATCAACTCACAGCCCATAGCTACAACATTTTCCAATTTTTAATTTCTATTTCAATTTCACTGAACCTGCGCGAAAATTGTAAATTTATTTTCGACTGAAATTTTTGTGGTGATTAGTCCGTCCATCGTAGATTGAACGCTGTTTAGAGATAAAATTTTCGATCTTAAATCGGTCGTGATTGTTTAATAAATAGGGAATATCAGTGTTAAAGAAATAATACGACGAAAGGAAAAACAAATTTGTCTAAAACATTTCAAGAAACAAATGATATTGCCTCTACATGGGAGCGAACCCGCACCGTCACGACGACAGCGCAAAGCCCTGCAATTCCGACAACGCAACCAACTGAGGAAACCGGGACAACACAAAAAAGTTGATCGGATAGCCCTGATATACGTTCCTATCGCTGCATGACATCGGTAACGAGTTATTTTTCTCATAACTGTACTGACTTTAGGTACGGGAAGATCACCAATCAACTTTTGTTGTTTTATTTTCCTATTTTAATATCAGCTCCTACTCTAGCGTTTTACTCTTTGCTAAATTTTGGCTCAGATAACCGTTGGTCAGGATGAGTTCTGATTGTGTGTATGATTAGTTATGTACCTGATTTGTTAATAAATAATCAGAAAAAAAGCCGTTACCGATGTCATGCAGTGACCATGCTTATCAGGGTTGTCCGATCAACCTTTTTTTTTGGGGGGGGGGAGGGGGGGAGGGGGGTTCTGGTAGCTAAGTCAGTAGCAATGACGGAATTGCATGGCTAGGCGCTGTCGCCGTTACGGTACGGGTTCTCTCTCCAGTACAAACAATATCATTATATTTTGTGGCAGTTTTAGTATTTAATTATTGCACTATTCTTTGAAATGTTTCACCAAAACAATTTTCATGTTGAAATTTAAATAAGACCGATATAACGTTATTTCGCTGGTTAATTTAGATATCTACAATTTATTATAAATAAATATAACCCAATAAATTAATAATTATTATTTATTTTATAATATTACATGTATACTATATGTAACGTATAGAAACGTTATAACACAGTTTTGAAAAATTGTTTTCATGCCACTTTTTTATCAAAATTTATATACACTATGTGTATTATAGTTGTAAAGAAGGAATACAAAAATGGGATTTTAAAGCGAAAGAACCTTCTGACACCACTTAAAAAGGGGTCAATTGCAACACATACTGTACAACTGGTTTTATTCGCGTTAGTTTTATTTTCGCTAATATTTGCGAATCGCTTACCTCTGAATTCATAAATACCGCGAATACCTGATGATTTTTCATATATCCGAAAATAAGTTTAATCCAAAAATAAAGTCGCGAATTCATAAATTTGCGAATGAAAAAAATAGCTGATTTTGTAATAAAATAAACAAGGAACTTTTACCTAGCAAAATTAAAGGGTTCAAAGTACTTGCCACTGAAAAAGATAAACTAGTTGTTATGGTGCAAGTCACACTTATAATCACAATTTAACAAGAAATAAGCAATATAATATAGTTTCTTTAACTACTGTGCTACTTTTAATGACAAATAATTTGAAAGTGTGTTCATAAATTTATGCAGACTAAAACATCTACGTTATTTTAGGTGCATGTTTGTGGAGGATCTTTGATTGATGAACAGTGGGTCCTAACAGCTGCGCATTGTTTTTCTGATACGACACCAGTAGAGCGGGTTCAGTTTAGTAAGTTTCATTTCGTGTATTAATAAATATTCTATTTTTCCACTTTCAATATCAGCAATATTACCCCAAACAGGTCTGTGTTGACGAAGCTTATCATTTTTGGACATAACCAGGAATTAAAACGGCATTATGTTTATTATTCTATTGTAATGCTTTAACGGTAGATTGTGTTTAATTTACAAACCTACCTGAAATTCTCAAGTTTATGTTATCCTTTATTTTATCATGAGTCTTTCAGATGCAAATGTAATGTTATTTTTATAAACCTTAATTATGTTTCCAGGAATTAAAACGGCATTTTGTTTACTATTCTGATGTAATGCTTCAACGGTAGATTGTGTTTAATTTACAAACCTACCTGAAATTCTCAAGTATATGTTATCCTTTATGTAATCATGCGTCTTTCACGTCATAAACAAGCGGTTTTGGCGCCATTTCTTGCAACTTTTCTGTCAAATTCATGCAAATTTTTCAAAGAAAGATAGAAATATATTTCACTCGTGAACTCCAGAATTATGTATTTTCACTCGTGGCTTCGCCACTCATGAAAATACGAATTCCGGAGCTCACTCGATGAAAAATATTTTCTTTACACTGGTAAAAATAAATATCCTCTAAATATTCACTGCCTCTATGTCCTCTGCGTAATTTATTAAAAAAGTGCCTGTAAACTTAAATTTTTTCATTCTTTAGAACGACTACAACAAGATCAGCAGACGGATTTCATAGAAATTCCAGTTCGTGATTCTGATATTCATAAACATCCAGATTTTAACTTTGGGATTTTTCCACGACACAACTACGATATCGCCCTTATACGACTACAACAAAAGTTAACTCGGAGTTCGGCACTGCTGCCTGTTTGTTTGTGGAATGACGTCATAAAGAGTATGTTGCTTTTAACGATCGTTTCTTCGAGGCTTACTGTTAACGCTAATAGACTTCAGTTAACAAATCACAAAATAAGATGCATTACCAAAATATTTCTCGGTCTGATGTTATGAAAAATGATATTGTCAGTACTGGCAAGCGAACCCGTACGGTGACAGGCCTGGCCATGCGGTTACAATAACGTTACCTAATGAGCTAGCCTGGCCATGCGGTTACAATAACGTTACCTAATGAGCTAGCCTGGCCATGCCGTTACAATAACGTTACCTAATGAGCTAGCATGGACAACCTCAAAGAGCTTGATCGGATAACTCTGACAAGCCTTATCATCACAGCATGACATTTGTAACAGATATATTTATTATTGCAGTTCACAATAAATATTGTTTTTGTAAAATATTTCCATTCCCTAATACTGTATTTTCATAGTTGTAAAATGAAGTTCATGAAATGAAGCAGCTTTTTTCCAGATACATCTAACAAAAACTATGAAGATTTCTTCACCAATAACATATTCGGAGTAGTTACCGGCTGGGGTGGCCGTGGTGGCCGTGGTAACGACAATCAACTCACTGTAAATAATCTCAAACAGATGCAGATGGGTGTCAAGTCTGACAACGAATGCATCCTGAATCTAAATGAGACTACAAAGAAAGAAGTTGATTCAAACCTGATGTTCTGTGCTGGAGGATTTGGTAAATATATTTAAACCGCCTTAAAAAGCAATTTCTCTTTTTCTTTTGATATGATAACAAAATTTATTCTCAAACACGTATCTTATGAAGTATACCCTTGAATAAACAAAATTTTATTTGATCTTTTTAATATTTAAGTAAAATTTTCACGATTCGAGGGATTTCTTGGCTACCCAAAATTACACTCAACAAAAGTTCTAATTGGTCATCAATTGTATTTGTTTACAAAGTATGCTAGTTTCGTTTCTTCCCTACGTCAAGATAGGCTGTGGAAAGAACTGTTTTGTCTTGAAATCAATTCTCTAATGTCTTTTTAAAATTATTGATTGTTTTCTTAAATGAATCCAATACCATTTACTTACACCGCAGGGTCAAAATTAGAACAGTCTTTAATTGAAAGGGAGGTAATTTTAAAATTTGATACTTTGAAGTGGATTTATTTAAACAAGTGTGCTGTTGATTAATAAATGATTATGTTTTTCCTACTAATGAGGGGTCCTATTAAAACAAAACAAGAAATTAAGAGCAAATTTCTGTTTGCTTGACCTTTGTATGCAAGACATGCATTTTTTAGCAAAATTAAGGATAACTCACCAAACTGTTCCAATGTCAATTATTACAAGAATAAAGTTTAAGTTGAAGACTGTTGGTGGCATATAATCATAAATAAAGAGTCAATTCAATGTCTTACTAATAGTAAAATACGGACAAAAAGTGACCAATTAGAACTTTTTTTGAGTGTATAAAGAAAACATTTCTTCTATTTTATTCAACTTACAAAAATTTAATAACCGTTACATTACTGCGTTTTTTGCAAAGTTTATTGAACAGTCATAGTGCGAGAAGAAACAGCTATTCTACAAAATTCTGCACCCCGAAAGATTGAAAATGTTGTATACGAGTAAAACAAATTACATGTTTTTAAGAAACCATTGATGGCGAAAAAAATAACATTGACGCTTGTAAAGGAGATAGCGGTGGACCTTTTGTAGTAGAACATCCCATTGAAGAAAACAGATACATCCAAACCGGTAAGACTTAGTGTTAAATTGCTCTTGTGATATTGATGTACACTCTCACCAAAATTTCTAATTGGTCATCAAGTGTATTAGCCTACAATGTAGTCTACTTACGTTTCTTCCCTATGTCAAGACAGGTATTTCACTGGAGGTTTGCCTATTAATATGAAATATTTTTTAAGTTTGAACACTTTATTTGGAAACTGAAATGGAATAAAATGGTACTTATCCTTGCAACAATGCGAATAGGTCCGGGTGCTATCAGAGCTGAAATGTCGTTGTTAGTGAAACAGATTCTTCTGCTGACTGTGAGACTTTTAGGCAATATGACCTTTTCGAACGACTCATAATTTTGCTCTTATATAAAGCTGCCAGCTCTGCCTCTGACTCGTTGTGCAAAGAAATTATCTAATCAAACTTACCAAAAGTTGTATTCCCTTCCAACCTCAGTTATAATGCCATCAGCACAGAATCGTCGTTGACAGTTGCTGTTACTGTCAAGAGTAATACAGCTATTACTGCTGCTTCTCGTCGCTATCTCGTTTTTCCATGACGCATGGTGTATTTTCACAACATTTGACTGCTACAACTATTCCTTATTCGCAAATGGCCAAATTATTGACGATTTATTATCTGCTGCTACATGTAGTGAACGTAATTTATCTTAAAGTATCTACATTAAGACATTATCAAATCTTTTCGATTATTTTCAAAAGCTCTGTAATTTTGTTAGTTCAAAGGTTTGCGTCAGTATTTTTTACATCTCTCAAAATCAGTTGTTTAGTGCTCTGAACGGCCGTTAAGTGTCATCGTGACTTTTTATTCTGGAAAGCAGTGTCATGACAAACTTTTCATGGATTAATTCTTAGTATAAACATATTTGTGTTTTGAACCGTCTCTATTTAAAGGAACCGGGTTTGCACACTTTCATACTTTCAGAATTTTACTTATTAATAAATGATGGAAAATTCGCATCAAAAAAGCATACATATAAAAAGGTGTACGTTTGTCGTGATGATATAGGTGAGTTAATATGTCAAAGAATGCCATTTGAATATCATTTTATAAGTAAAACAATGTTGGTATATTTCAGTAAATAATGACGTTAACAAGATAACGTCCCTTTAGTTGCTTTATTTGTTTAAACCGCACTATAAAAGAGTTTAATAGAATATTTTCAAACATTTTGTTTCGGATTTTCTTCATATCCCGTTTGATGTAGTGCTGGTAGACTTTTGAACAACATTAAAGGCACAGTTTGACTTTGTTTATTATACCGTTTCTATTGTTGTTGTTTTTTGTAGAAAATCGTTGTTATTTTAAATCTTTTGACTCTATTTAAACATGTTATGTATATCGTCATTTCCTTAGCTAGGTAAGTTATAGGAAATTTTTCGAGGCAACTTGTTAATGTCTGTTCTTGATGACTTCGCAGATTTAACCATTAGTTATATCTTTGACCGTTCAGAGGAATTCTCTTTTTACTTTAGTTTTGTAAAATATGATAATTAAAATTTCATCTTTCAGGCATAGTATCGTTTGGCTTCGGTTGTAAACAAGATGGCTTATATGGTTTTTACACAAAGCTAACTGAGGAGCTTCTGGAATGGATACGAAATACTACTGCTCAATATGATAACGTTTAAAATTATTATTGTATTGCCCTAAAATTACAAGACATGAACAACATTAATGTTCAGATACTTCCGGTGAATATCCCGTGTTTGCCTGTCTTAATCTGTTTCAATATTGATTAACGTTCAGTAGATGACACTGAAGATAAGGGCCCAAGATCATAAAACTAAGATTTGAGATCAGTCTCAAATCTCAAGGATCTGATTTGCTGAAATGACGACCAGCAAATCTCAAGGATCTGATTGGCTGAAATGGGGACATGACGCCATTTCAGCCAATCAGATGCTTGAGATTTTAGACTGATGTCCAGATTTAGTTTTGGGCAAAGGACTACTTTGAAGGAAAAAACTGCGAATGTGCATACGACTATGTTCAAGTTCAGATGTATTAATGTGTATGCTTATTGTATATTCTTGTTACTTGTGTTTCAAAAAAATACTTTTTGTGTTAAAGCTTACATGTACATACAGATAATATGAGTATTTCACATTACTTTGAGTGAAAATTATGCAAAATTAAAATATTCAATCAACAATCTAAATTAAATGGGAACAGCATGTATAAAATCAGACACGTATTTTACCTGAAAACACGAAAAATATCACGTTCTTACATTTCTGATATGTTGCAGATTCGAATTAGCTGTGAGAATTCAAACTCGGTATGCTTGAAACAATGAGAGTTTATGTCCCCAGCACTCCTTTTACTTTTTAGAAAACCCGAAATAGTTTGTAGTGATTTAAACTCAAGTTTTCACCTAAAAGTGTTTACCCTTATGTTATTTGCCGCTTATATGGTTCTCCATACTTGTAAATTAAGTTATTTTTATAATGCAAACATTTATAATTCCTAGTGATTCCTAGTTATACCGTGGTGATTGTTGTAAAATAAATTTGTCCTGTTGCCTTTATCAATGAATATTTATTTATGGTAGTCAAAATGGTAGTAAGTTGTTTTAGAAGTTTTCGTTTTTGAACTTTTCATCACTGCGTTTTTGACTGAGTGAATACGCTGTGTTTTCAAAATGTGACTATACCTGATATGCACAGTTCATTTAGATTAAAAATGGATACATACATTTTCAGAAATTAATTGATACAAACAGACCAATATTTTTTGTTATATCTTTTTCATAATATCTTCTATTCTTATTTTACTCTAAATGTTTGTTCGTTGTCTAATCTGTATTAAACTTCTTGCATTACTTTAAACCAGCTTTTGTATGATTTGTATGATTTACCTGTATTGTGTTTTCATTGAATTCATGAGAGTGTCTACTGATAATATAACTCACTCAATCGCACACTTACAAGCTTTCCGAAATTCACTCGCACACACTCGTTCCTAAAATGTGTTATAACGTTTAAGCCCCGGTCACAACCCGCCGTACGTGCAAATGCGTGCTGTCTACGTGCAAAAACGTGGACTAAATTCAGAGATCCGTACGTGGTGAGTACCTCCTCCGTACGGATTTGGGAGCACGCAGAGACGCCGTAGCATTTTTAGTGCATGCAAAACTTTCTCTGCGTTCGAGCTGCGTGCGGGCTACGGATTGACCACCCGTACGGGTGACGTGCGTGCCCTGTACGTCCACGAGCGCATAACGCACTGCCTCTGCGAGTATTTGCGTGGTCCGTGCGTGGTCCGTGCTTCCTCAGTTCAACCGTTCAAAACGCGCACAGAACTCAGGCGGACCGTACAGAGCAAGTACGTGCTTTGCACTTACAACGCACGGTGGGCGCACGGACCTCTGCGGTATATAAAATATTTCGAGTATCGATAGGTCGTCCTTAGATATATCACCCAACAGCGACCGAAATAAACGCACGTTCGCCGCACTTGCACGCACTTACAACGAGCGAGCAGGTAAGAACACCGTACGTGAGCAGTACGGCCTCCGTAAGTTGACATGTAAATCGCACGGAGATCTTGCGTTGTAAGCAAGTACAACTCACTTACCACCTACGGAACGTACGATGCACGCAACCTTTTACCCCTAGACGTGGCGTCCGGACCACGTACTTACACCTTGCATGTGACGTGCGTCCTCTCTGCTCTTGCCACGTCCGAACAAAAAACGCCGCGAACGTAACCTCCGCAGAACACGTACGACCAAAACAGACGCGCGGCGGGTTGTGACCGGGGCTTTAAATACAGGTATGTGCAATTTGTAAAATAGACATTTCACATGAAGGTATAGGATAATCCGCGGGTTTCCAGCCTTGGATGAACAGTCTTAATCAAACTGAGCCTGCAATATTTGCATATGTGTCGTGTTTGGAGGTCTTTAAAGTTCCCTTTTCATCTATTGGAGGGATCAGGCGAAAAAGATAGTTGACACTATTATAATTATTGGAGTTAACACAAATGCAGGATAAAAATTTCATTATGATACGCCTTACTTGCCTCGCTATGTTCTCGAGAAACCTTACATTCATGTTGTTTTTTCATCATAGTACACAGTTTGTTCGTTTTTTTCTTTGAATTTAAGGAAAGCGCATCAACAAAAAAATACAAAAAGATGCCTGGTTAACATTACTAAGACTATAAACTGGATCTCCATATTTATTACGTTTTTGTTCATGTTAAAGTACAATAGACCGATTTTTTTCAATATTCGCACATATAATATGGTAATAAACATGTAATTTGAATAGTAAAATAATGCAAAGGTATTCGCACATATAATATGGTAAAAGTTGAAAGTTGAATTTCAGTAATATTTTATATGAGTTCATGTAAGTTACACCAAATATTTAAAACGCACTTTTCCGTGTGTGAACTTATTACTAATAAAATTCTTATTGCATAGCAAGTGTCTTTTATTTGTTTTTCTCCTTTGTTCACAAAACTACATCCTATGTAAGAAAACAATATCAGTATAAAAATTTAATGTTTGGGAAAAAAAAAGTTCCATTTCTCTTAACCCAGTGTTTTTAGAATTAATTGGTTCTGTGATGACAAAGTGCTATCCCTCAACTCCGCCAATTGTTTTCTCGTTTAGGGAAAACCAATTCTTTTATCTGGGAACCATATGAGGCTGGTCATTGAATGGTGTTTATCTTGAAATACTTCATTGATGCATTGACGCAATGATGTTCTTTGTATGAACCTCAGCGCATGAATCAAAGTTGAAAGTTGAAAGCTGAAACTTATAGCCATACCAAACGGCAGCGAACACGGAATCTCTAATGCTGTATTTTCAGACCAACACCACTCCCTAATCTGCTGCGCACGTGCCCCAGATAAAAGTATGGAATCGTCCTAAACAAGGAACAATCGGCGGAACTGACAAAGAATAGAATGTTGACAGGGAATATATGAAAATAAATCCTACATATCACAGAAAACGCCAAATGCAAAACTAAAAAAAAACAGGAAGTAATATCCTAGGAGTGATAGTATCCAAAACTGTATTGGCTGGTAAGACAACTAAGTGACATAACATGAGAAGTAAGGCTATAATTCTTTACAATAACCGTAGAGCCTGCTAAAATTGCATATAAACATGTTCTGAAAATATCTAAAGCGTTTACTTCATGTAGACACAATAATTTAAAAACGTTTTCTCTGAATGAATCGCTAACACATTACACCATAATCACACTGTTAAGATGTGACGCATTGTTACCCGTCATTTGCAAACCATCATTCGGGATGGATCAAAATCGTACTGTTTATTTTTATCTTTGCTAACTAACAAAAGCCTAGTCCGTTAGGAAAAATTGAATCCTTTGAATGCAAATTTTCAACACAGTACTCTACAAGCAGTAGTAGCTCAAATTCCAAAATTCTTTTATCAATGAATTCATTTAATGTCCTCTTTCTATCGAGATAAAGTTTATGCTGGTAGAGTAATGTTTTGAAAAATGGCATTTATGGATTTCGATGTTTAAAAGATGTTATGGAGAACCATACTGGACAAGCCTTTTGTCCATAAGTATGTTATAATCAAATAATATTGCCTCTACTGGGGATCGGTCAATCACGGCGACAGCGCATAGCTATGCAATTCCGACAATGCTACCGACTGAGTTAGCCGGGACTACCCTAAAAAAAAAATATTAAACATATAATCCTGAAAAACGATATCATTACTGCATGACATCCATCAATAATTTTACTGCTAACAGCTTTGACTTTATTATGGACGGGAGACTTTTTACGGCCGCAACACTGCGCAGATAGCGCTACTGTGAATTTTAATCGATACATGTGAAGCCTGTACTGGGGAGCCTAGAAAAGCCTAAATCAGTTTATTTTATCCTGACAGAAGGTGATTTGTTAATATCTCTCAATAATTAATGGCAACCAGTTAAGGGACATAATATTTGACATTTGAGTTTAAACGTTTAAAATACATACACCGTATCAAATTGTACTTCGACGGTCTTTGGTAAATTAGAAATAAAGAAAGCAAGACGACTAACTTTAAAAGTTATTTTATCCGCTCATTTGAAATTGAGGCCCGTCTGCTGACTGCTCAATTTTTAAGAATAAACGGAACAGGACAATCTTAATATTTATTTAATTACCCGGTCTGGCGACCGTTTTTAAAGTCGAGCGTTTACATGTACTAAACAGCAATGGAAATATGCGTTATGATTAGGGATGGGACCGAACATACGAATATCCGAATATTCGCAAACCGGCTGAATATTCGGATGCCGCAACGGTATTCGGATACTTGCATTTTTTTACTAAACGATCTATTTAACAAAAAGAACCTTAAAATCCCTATAATTTCTGATCATTTGAATGTTATTCTCCGTGTCAATTACACCTGTCATACCGTATCTGGTCATTAACAAGTTGTTGATTCGGATAATTGACACGAGTGCCTGAATCGCCGCTGTATATTGGCAGTTAGGACGAGGTGCGAACGGAGTGATGTTTAATATCATTGTCTGCTTTAATTGGCAACGTTGGCACGATGACGACTACGACAACAACAACAACTAAAGGCATCGGCAGTACTATCCTTCAAAACTGATTCCAATTCATAATTTATCGACTGTCAATATCAATGAGTTGCATCAGTAACTAAAACTAAACATTTTTGATTGTTTCAAACCCGTAATAACGTTAATTACGTTAATAAGAGTTAATAAAGAGTTCGTCTGGCAAAACGTTACATATTTTTGGATAAGCTAATATTCGTATAGCGAAATATGAACCGTTGATCACGCGAATATCCGAATATATTCGGATAACCTATGCGAATATTCGAATGCCTATTTTAGAATTCGTTCCCATCCCTAGTTATGATTGGTTGATAATTGCTGAACAGTGATGGTGAATTAGGGTTTTCAATTGTATTGTTAGAAGTTAACGTGAATCGGGCTTCATGCAAGCTTTAAACAACACGTCAGCTTTTTTCCATACCCAGACGAACTGCATCAAATATCGATTCAATACTTATATTTACAAACAAAAATACTTACATTGAAACGAAAATATGAGAAGAATGTGATATTTCGGCTTTATGAATGGTTGTTCGATCAGTCACGTTGACGACAACGTGATAACGGCACGCTTTTTCGTAGCAACTCAAATACAAGGGTTGTTCAAATATTAATAGGACAGCGGCTCAACTGGTTACATCTTTTTATTTACTTACACGATTTTGCAAGTTGCAACAAATACCGAAACACGTCCTCTATATTACTATTCCTGACATGCATGTTTCACTTTTTGTTATCAAATTAATCATATACCTCTATACATACCAGTTTAAGCATAACCTCGTTTTTTATTATAATATTATTGTAAAATTTTGTTTGTTGTTGATTTTTGTTTCAATTTCATGATTCAGTTGAAGGCATACTTTGGTTTTGCAATATAGTAAAATAACATTTTTTAATGTAACGATGAATAAAAAATACATCATTGTTATACTAAAGAAACCGTTAACTGGCTAATTATTTATGTTCACATGCGTAGTTTCTGTCATCGCTTTGTCATTTTACATTTTGAGCACAAGACATTATTGATTTACTTATTCATCAAGAAATATATTATACACAAGTCAAGCACGAGATAGGATCATTGTTCGTCGTTGCTAAAACATATGAATCGTACACTTTAACTGTCATCATCTGCAGTGGTTTTCCGTATCCATTCCAGCGATTCTTCTGTTAGTTTGGTGTAAAAGCCGTATTTGCCTGGTTGCTTACATCCAAACCCAAAAGAAACTATACCTGAAAGAAAACATTTCAATCTTAAGTTAAAACGTTTTCATTTTTGCTAAATATTTACAAAATATATACCACTGTTTTACTTTGTCTGCTAATGCTTAACCAACATGTTCATTTGACCTTGGATTTTCAATGTAGATGAAAAGAGGTATCAAGCACATTGGCACAAGATAAATAGAGAATAACAGGTTACTGTCTTGTGATATAAGTGTTATCAGGTGAGGCCGATATGGGGAGCGGAGGGCGAGTAACCTGTTATTCTATTTATCATGCACTTACCACTAAAATATCGATCTTTTTCTACTGTATGCTAAATTCACCTGGAATAGGTTTACCGCTGTGATTTTGTTTTTGCTAAATTCAATATGAAAGGTTTTATCACCGTGATTTTTTCAAAAACAAACGTTGACAACGCGCGCGGTATTTCTTACGCGCCGATAAATAGTTCTCCTTTATAACGGCCCCTTTTGTTATGTTTTACATAAAATTTTGAGAAATTAGTACATTTTGAAGCAATAAACTACACATTTCTTATCCAAATTTCAAATAAACGAAGTAAAATAAGCTGAAACGAACGTTTATTGTTCAGGAATACGATCAGTCAAATTTATTTAGCGAGGTCGTGTACGCCATTTTTTTTCTGACAAAAACTTGTGTTTATTTCGGTGTGATTTGATAAATTAACAATTGTTCGTGGAAACTATGTCGAGAAACAACTGTTTTAATCAGAAATCGGATTTATAACAAAATAAAGTGGCAACAGAAAAGTGAAGTATCGCTATGTTTCTGGAATCCAGTTCAGTGATTTGTGTCATCGTTATAATTTTTGACATTGATCAACAAGTTGACAACAAGGAAATGCCACTGAGACATATTTAATAACATGAGGCATCAACGCAGCACCGAATTTGAATATCCATCAGAGTAAAGAGGGGCCATGATAGCAAACATCACTTGTTTAATCAAATAGATCTAAGCTGGTCTTCAAAAGAACAGGGTCTACAGCAGACCCACTACAGTAACTGAGATCAGTCAACACTTGACCTGTTAAGTGATGAAGGATGATATCTCAAATGTATTAATAAGGTAATTTTTAATTTAAAATGTAAATTTGACAGTGTTTTAAATTGTTCATTTTCATGGTACTAATTCACCTGTTCACCCAACAATCCATTGACAGGACAATTTTATCAGTTAAATAAACACATTTTGAAATCAGAAGTGCAAATACAAAAGTTACAAAGAAAAATCTTCATGTTTATTCCGGTTATATGAGTGATTCCATTCCACAGGCCTTTTGCTGTGCTTACCATGGGTCTGATGCATTCCCAATGCAAATTTTGATTTTTCTCCCAATTAAAAAAAAATCCTATTGAAAGATAAAATTTTTGATGCCGAACAGGTGCAGGAAATCTGGATGCTTAGTGCGAGTCAAAAACACATGTTTTAGGACAGTATGAGACAGGATTTATCAATCGTTTTACAGCTGTTTAACTTTTTTACCTATTTTGAATGATTCTTGACATGAATTTCCCAATTTTGGAAAGTGTCTTTTTTCTCAAAAAAGCCAGAAAGAGCTTGTCCAATATTTGATTATGTAAATACCTTTATTGCGTGGGTGAATATTGTAGATCCAGATCAGCTGCCTCATATGTGCCATCTAAACTGTTCGCTTTTATATTCGTTATTTCTGACCAAGATGCAACTGATGCAAATCGAGATCAGAAATCAAGGATAATGCCAGTTGATCTGGTTCTACACTGGAGTCACATGCATCAAAATGTGTATATTTGGAGTTAAAGGTTAATTAAAAATTGACTATTAACCATAATTTTTATGAGTTTTTCCTCAAAACCCTGTACCTGCAATGTGTTTTAACATGGTTTATATCATTTTGTAGGTTGGTCCTACCATGATTTTCCAACCCTATGAATGGAAGTCTCTGTCATGCCGAATTTACTAGGGGTACTGACTGTACTGGAGTTGCGAAAGACAAAAAAAAGGTAAAAATTTAAAACCAGAGTTTTATTTTACAACATCATAATTATGCATGTTTATATACTATGACAGAAATTTAAATTATTGAAAAACACTTCCTACTTTAGGTTTTAACGTCAACACTGAAATAGTAGGGTTAATATTTAGTAAATGTTGTGCATAAATTTTATAAAATATTGTGAAGAAACTTTATTTTAATAAACACTTGCTCCAAATTGTCATATTTGTAACATTTATAAGATAAATCATAACTCAAGATTTTTGGAAAGATTTCATAGTTAAAAAAAGCAACAAACTATGAATTAATAATTTCCGCCTGCATGAAGAACATTCACGGCCATCAGTCCCATTCCTAATTGCAAAACATGTTTTTTCCAAAAACATGAGCAAGAAAAAAATATCGGGACACCTGCAGTTTACCGGTACTTAAAATTTGTTTGACGTCCCATAACCCCGCTGCCATTTTATTCATTTATTCATAAAACAGTTAGTTCAGAATATAGTGGTTAATGGGTGCTGCTGCCCCCATGCCCCCGCTTGCATTAAATTTTTTATATTATTGCCCAACCGTACCAGTGAACTGCATTCTAGCCAAAATATCTGTTACTTGCTTATGATGAAAAATCACATTAAAGCCTGAAATTTATTTGGGGGATTGGTGATCAATGTGTCGACTCTTTAAATTTTTTTTTTCAACATTTGATTAATTAAATTGAAATTCTCATTTTCAGTGAAAATGTTTCAGTATTTCACAAATCCCTTCTCAAAATGGTGCAGAAAAAAACTGTTAAATAAACTTTAAAAAACTGTTATTCTCTATTGACGGTTTACAACAAGAGGTTTAATTCTTCTTCCGCTTTTATTCCGTCACAACATAATTGTGGACCAGTAATTTTATTTCACAAAACCTAGTTTTTAAACAATCTGTGGCACTCTTCTGTCTGTCACAATTATTTTTGCTTTTGCAGACATGTTTCAAAATGTAAGTGTTTTTGGAGTCAGCTAAAGCTTTTTTTAACGAAGTGTTTTTTTTCTCTTTTTTTACAGAGTTTCCCATGAAAAGAAATTAATCCACATCTCGCCAACAACACCAATCGTACGGGCCTCGAATTTACAGGAATAACGCATTTGAAAAAGGACGAAATAAAGTGAAATACGGAAAATGTTTCGTTATCGATATTTGTTAACATTAGTTACAATGGCTTCCGGAAAGTAGTTCCGTCACTAAGTGGGCGGAGTTACGTATGAGAGGTCTCGCCGGATAGGACGACAGGTGTCCTCGGCTTTTATGGTAAACTTAACACGGAGCAAGCAATATCGGGTCGGTGACCGATATGCGAAACAAATATCACCCCTGCGGGTATAGGAGCTTTGGCATTAGGGTGCATGATAATTGTGCATATCATACATGTACTAGCTACACTCAGAAAACAAGCCTCCCGGAAAGCAAGTATAACTTAACATTCTCTCTCAAGATTTTTTTCATGAAATTCATGTGGATATTCCTAATATGCATACTTGACCTTTTGATACTTTAAGTAGTTCACTGTCCCAGTGTATAAAAAGATAAAACAAAACTATGGATATTTTTATCATATTATGTTTTGTCGAATCATGTTGCATAGTTCAGAAAAAAGCCTGAAGGGATCATGCAAAATAATTATTATACAGACTAAAAGAACCTAGATGTAAAACATTTTGTGTTTAGGAGAAGGGGCTTGTACTTTGATGACCTGATTAAACTTACCGGTTTGATTGAATTTGTTTTCTATAAGAGGATGTTCGAC
This sequence comes from Corbicula japonica, assembly GCA_038501625.1. Taxonomy (NCBI): domain Eukaryota; kingdom Metazoa; phylum Mollusca; class Bivalvia; order Venerida; family Cyrenidae; genus Corbicula; species Corbicula japonica. The sequence goes on along the minus strand of JAZAYU010000367.1, from coordinate 161,317 downwards.
CACAAACGGTCCACCACTATCTCCTCGACAAGCGCCAATGTACTTCAGTTCGCCATCTAACACTTCTAAAACGTAAACTGGATTTATAAAGATATCATGAAACGAGCTTATTTTTACTGAGGTAATACCATACTTAATATCGTGTGTCAGTCAATGTAGATTTAGTCTATTTATCACGCATTTGACTGATAATATGTCTTTCATTTTAAAATAATACTAAGATAATTTTTATATTGCCTCCCTATGTCACAAAATACAATATTATAAACTATAAAGACATCTAAGGAAATAAGTAAATAATTTGACCCTTTTTGTGACATCCTTTCCTTTCCTGTCATACAGTTTTGATTCACATGGCTCTCTTAATTCCAACATGTTTTGTTTTGCTGTTATATTTAATTCAATATATATATATTAAGGTGTCATTTGATTGTACATTTTATGTTGAAAACAAAAATCCATATATTTATCTCAAACGAACAAATTGTAAACACATTACTTTGAAAGAAATTACAAGAAATGCTGTAATCAAAGTCGTAAAGAATCAAATATAAGATTTTTTGTCATTCGAAGTAAAGAGTCAGTTTATGCGATACCGTTTCCCCCAGCACAAAACATAACATCGTTTTCGACTTATTTTCTCTCGTGGATTGTCAGATTTCTGACGCATTCATCAGACGATTTTACACTCATCTGCATCTGCTTCAGACGATCTGTAAATTCCCGATTATACTGACCACGGGAACCCCAGCCTGTAACAACTCCGTAGGTTCCTGGTTTAAAGTAATCGTCGTTATTTTTGTTTGATGTATCTGAAAAAAGTTTCTACATTTAATGAACTTCATTTTATGAACATATTGTACTTGGGAATGGAAGTATTTTTACAAACAAAAGATATTTATTGTGAACTGCAATAATAAAATAATCTGTTCCCGGTCATGCTGTGATGATTAGGTTTGTCAGGGTTATCTTTGAGGTTGTCCTGGCTAGCTCATTAGGTAACGTTATTGTAACGACATGGCCAGGCGCTGTCACCGCACGGGTTCGCTTGCCAGTACTGACAATATCATTTTTAATAATATCAGACGAAGAAATATTCAGGTAATCCATCTTATCATGTTATTTCTAAACTGAAATCTATTGGCGCAAACAGTAAGCCGCGATAGAAACGATTTGCCGCTTAAAGCAACATTCTCTTTATGACGTCATTCCACAAACACACAGGCAGCAGGGTCGAACTCCGAGATAACTTCTGTTGTAGTCGTATAAGGGCGATATCGTACTTATGTCTTGGATAAATCCCAAAGTCTGGATGTTTATGAATATCAGATGACCGAACTGGAATATCTATGAAACCTGTCGGCTGATCTTGAAGTAGTCGTTCTAAAGTAATGAAAAAATTTAAACTTTACAGGCACGTTTTTGATAACTTATGCATAGGCAGAAGAGGCAGTGAATATAAATATTTTAATTTCGCATTTTCTCGACATTAACGAAAACCAAATTGGATATCCTTAAAGTACTACATCAGGGAGGCTATTTCACGTGCATTTTTAGATGTCGTGCACAAACAATAACCCGCTTCATGTAGGTTATTGCTTATTTCTCAGTTATTTCAGGACCGATTTCGATCAGAAAAAGAGCACCGTACTTCTGTTAAAAAACATTTTCATCGACATTTAATCTCCATTATCAAAGGCTGTCGTTTTTTTCAAACGTTCAAAGAAAAATTCATACTTTCAAACAAAATTGGTCTTTCAAATTTAATGATATAGAAAACGGTAGCCGTTTGATAATAGAATGTCGATGAATTGATTTTTAACAGGTGCACGGTGCTCTTTATCTTATAAAGTCACGTGATATAACACCCTAATGACGGTAATCCAACCTAAACAAGTCTTTTACTGGTTGGCTAATTCATTACAATGTAATTTAATTTAGGTTCATATAGAATCGTGTGAAAGACGAATTATTAAATAACGCATTATATTAACTTGAAAACTTCAGGTAGGTTTGTAAATTTAACAGGATCAACCTTTCAAATTAAAGAAAAAATTTTAATGATCCATGTAAGTTATCCTTCATTTAATTTGTGCTGTGTGCATATATCTTGACATTTGATAAAGTGGAAAGGTGATTTTTTTTATTTTTCACAGAAGTCAATGATACTCACTCTCCAAAAAAAAAACCAATGAGATCATTACATTTTACCATAAAAGTCTCACAGATTGTTCGACTGTCAAATTGATAAGTTGGTGGCATGTACAGAAGGAAAAGCGAATAATTGATGTTCACTGTTGCAAAGAAATATAATACTGTTACTTAATTATCCGTTTTAAAATTTGCTAATTAAGTCCCTTTTAATTGAATAAAAACGTGAAATTTGCATATCAGGAATCACCACACTCACAAAACACAACCTTGCGACACAGCAAAAATATAAGAGACTTAAAGAGAGCATATTGTTATAAGTATGTCAATTCAAATAAGACGCCACAAAAAATTAACGACATAGAGAACCATTGGAGTTACCGCCTTGGAACGGTCAAAGGCAAAACAAATTTCCACTTAAACCAGGTTCTAGGGTGCACTAACCTCACACCTGTCCCAACAGGTTCTCATATCAACAAACAAACACAAGTTGTCTAGGTGAAATAACTCCAACTCACCAATCAGCTAAACAATGTTGCATGCAAAAGCACACAAAAATATAAAACATAAGAAGCTAATAGCATTGCAAAGCCAAATGGGCGAGTACTCCATGATATTACCGAGACCAGGACCCAAGATCATAAAACTTAGTTTTGAGATCAGTCTCAAATCTCAAGGATCTGATTGGCTGAAATGGCGACTTGTCGCCTTTTCAGCCAATCAGATGCTTGAGATGTGAGACTGATCTCCAGATTCAGTTTTTTGATCTTGGGCCCAGAGTACCAGGATTCAAATAAGAAAGAAAACGATGACAGGGATAAAAGAAACAAATCGAGTTTCTGTGTTCTTTAAAGAAAAGATTTCCCTATAAACCTTCATAAACTCTTAAACCGTCGTACAACCAAAGAGGTAAGTATAGTGATCAAATGTTGGTGGGTTAATCAACAGGCCTGCAAAGCGCTGTAAGAACAAAATCCAACTCTTTACTTGTCATAACCACATAATTTTTTTTCTGTGTTTCCTTTTTTTAACCGATAGATCACGAACCGACAGCTTCAAAGATAAAAATAGCGGTAATCAAATGCTCCAGGAATTTGTATTTACTGCTACTGTTAATGTAAATGGAGTTTTTTGTGTTATTTTAGTCCAGTTTTAATTTTGGTTCAGTATATATTCTTAATATTGAGCATACATTTTTTAAGAATTTAATATTGGCACACTTTTTGAACAGGACAGAAGAAACACCAATAAACATGCTGTTGCCATGGCTCCTTTCATTTTTTAAAACTCGATTAATGTATTTCAAATAGGCTAAGCTCTCTCTCTCTCTCTCTCTCTCTCTCTCTCTCTCTCTCTCCTCTCTCTCTCTCTCTCTCTCTCTCTCTCTCTCTCTCTCTCTCTCTCTCTGAAGTGAGCATTCAGTTTTTCACTCATTCGATTCCTCGTTACACACGACATGCATATACTTTGTTTTATTATGGTTATCCCTGATAGTCTATAATATAAAAGTATTTGTTACAGTTAGAAGTTTTTTATTTTTGAGGAATTTTGAATTATTGAAACTCATTGAAAATTGTCTGATTGGGTTAATAACTTGGGGTACGACCGGGTGCAACATTGGAATCTTCGAAGAAAATTAATTGTAAAATGATAACCATGTACATAAAAATACGTGGCCCTGTTATTGCAAATGAAGATAGACGACTATATTTGTCACGTACACCTACAAACAATCAACGTTTTTCCCACTTCGTTTTGTAATTTAAATGGCATTTGTGAATAAAGAAATTTTGCCTTGACCAATATCTGAGGAGTCAACTTTTCTGAAAGTTTGAATGTCTTTTTATTAAATAAGATTACAAATCTTTAACATTCGCCTATGTCTCATTGGATACAGTGCAAATAAATATAATGATTGAATAATTTTCCCAACATTTTCGACAATTAGCTTGTGTGCATAAAGATACTCTACATTTTGACCAACTCTAAAATAACTTTACATTTAAAACAATAGATGTTAATATGTATAAAAGACTGATATCACTTAGAAAAGTAAACATAATTTTAAAATAATCATCTTTGTTATAATAATAAATAATAATAAAACATACTTAAATGAACCCGCCTTATTGGTTTCGTATCAGTAAAGCAGCTCGCAGCTGTTAAGACCCATTTTTCGTCGATCAACGATCCTCCACACACATGTTCCTATAGTAATTTTTGTGCTTTATTAGCAATAATATATAAAATAATACTACCTCGGTGCCTTCTTAGTATAACCTAGAGATTCAGCGACCGAATCATGACAACACATCAATTCATTGAAAGTGTCTTTCAAAAACAATGTTGAAGCTGTTGCAACAATTTCATACAGTGATATTAAGTCGATTAAAGAAGCAATGTCTTCCATTAAGTCTTGATCAACATTTATTCAGTTTCAATAAAATACCTCTTGTAGAGTGAGAACTCAAGATGAAATTTAATAACTATAAATAATAACAGCCTGTTACAAGAGAGAAATCTACCAACGTTTACGTAAATTAACTTTAAACTAGAATGTTGTGTTCCGCGGAACACATGTGTCGCCTGCATGGAAAAAGTTGAAATGTGGGCCTATGTTTAATCATATATAATAATAATATTTTATTTAAGTTGATTTCAATACTACACCACGTAACACATGTGTCATCTAATATTGCATTTTAAAGGGGAATAACTGAAACCTGAGTTATCATCTTCAAAAATTGGTTTGTAAATGCAGATGAGTTAGTCAAAGTATTAAGTGAATTGAACAAGTACTTTCCATTTTACAGGCAACATTAAGTTTCATGTTTAAGTTGCATTTGAACTCAAAAAATATTGAAACTGGAGTTATCATTCTTGTCGTCACAGATGGCATTGTTCATGTTGATGATATATTCCAAGTATGAAGTGAATAGGACAAGGACTTTCAAAGGTGTAGGCAACATTAAGTTTCAGGTAAAAGTTTAATTGAAAGGGGCATAACTAAAAAAATATTGAAACTGGAGTTATCATTCTTGTCGTCACAGATGGCATTGTTCATGCTGATGATATATTCCAAGTATGAAGTGAATAGGACAAGTACTTTCAAAGTTATAGGCAACATTAAGTTTCGGGTTAAAGTTGCATTTGAAAGGGGCATAACTTTAAAAATATTGAAACTGGAGTTATTATTCTTGTCGTCACAGATGGCATTGTTCATGCTGATGGTATATTCCAAGTATGAAGTGAATAGGAAAAGTACTTTCAAAGTTATAGGCAACAGTAAGTTTCAGGTTAAAGTTGCATTTGAAAGGGGCATAACTCGAAAACTATTGAAACTGGAGTTATCATTCTTGTCGTCGCAGATGGCATTGTTCATGTTGATGATATATTCCAAGTATGAAGTGAATAGGACAAGTACTTTCAAAGTTATAGGCAACATTAAGACTCAAGTTAAAGTTGCATTGGAAAGGGGCATAACTAAAAAATATTGAAACTGGAGTTATCATTCTTGTTGTCACAGATGGCATTATTCATGCTGATGATATATTCCAAGTATGAAGTGAATAGGACAAGTACTTTCAAAGTTATAGGCCACATTAAGTTTCATGTTAAAGTTGCATTTGAAAGGGGCATAACTCATAAAATAGTGATAGAGGAGTTATAGTTCTTGTTGTCACGGATGGCTGTGTTCATGCTGATGATATATTCCAAGTATGAAGTGAATAGGACAAGTACTTTCAAAGTTATAGGCCACATTAAGTTTCATGTTAAAGCATGGGGACTACCGGACGACGCCGACGACGCCGACGGACAATAGGATCACTATGTGTCTACCTGCTACCACAGGCGACACAAAAAGTGTCCAGCATGAGAATTGAACCCGGGGCCTCCGCTTGCGAGGCGAGAGAGTTAGCCACTACACTACAGAGAACTTGAATTTCGGACTTGAAATTAACAATCAGTATCAAAGGAACTAGAAAAGAACCAGTAAGAACTAGAAATATCTGCACTTCTCTTTCGTTTTAAACTGTGTATTGTACGCAAGTGTTTACCCGACACCCAAGAATATTCCATATAAAATTGTATTTAAGCCATCAATATTGACTTGATTTGCATAATAATAAAAATCTCACTAGATACCTTTCCACCCTGATAGATGCATCTCTGCCTCTCTGGTGTAAATAGCTGCCAATCGAAATAGTTTATTTCATTTTCCCGCTGCATAATAATAGAATACGAGTATTATTTACAACATTTCATTGGTCGAAAAACTAGGTCAAAAGTGAGCTTAGACAGCTAACGCCGAAAAAGTAAACGGACTGGTTTAAGCCTATTCACGAGTAGTAAAGGAATCGCATATTACTGTCCACCCTGTCTAACCATTCACAATAAAAATCTCCCTATAAACAATTACCGGAAAAATAAGCTATAACTCACGGTGGCTTTTTCTATGCGAAATTTCATTGCTTAAACTAGTTTTGTAAAGGGTCTTTAAATGCATATTCATGTGCGATGAGTTTGCAAATGTTTTTTGGGAAAAGATATACAGAAGTGTTTAATGATAATAATTGTTATAATTATACTAATTGCACATGATTCTTTTTATCCCTGTTTTCGTGTTCTTGCGAATTTCACTTCAGGTGCTCTGGTCTCAGTAAGATCTTTGAGTACTCGCCCTTCTGCTTTACAATGCTATTAGCCTCTTATATTTTATATATGTGTGTGTTTTAGCATGCAACATTGTTGAGCTGATGGGTGGGTTGCAGTTATTTCACCAAGACAACGTGTACTTGTTTGTTCATATACGAAACTGTTGGGGCAAGTGTGAGGTTGGTGCACCCTAGAACCTAGAGGGAAATTGTTTTGCTACTGACCGTTCCAATGCGGTAACCCCAAGGGTTCTCATTATCGTTAATTGTTTTTGTCTTCTTCGAAATTGCTATTCTTAGAAACACATGCTCTCTTTTCCTCTACGTGGGGGACTGTGTTTTTTTAGTGTGGCGATTCCTGAAATGCATATGACACTTTTTATATCACTAACCAGAGACGTTAGCCATCAATAGGCATGTAATTCTATAACAAATGCTGTAAAAACCTCACTTTATAAAAAATAAAAACACAACATACCAATTTAAACGATTTCAATTACCTCCTGATGTTAAAATAATACAAAATAGACATTTCCACTCCTTTTGTGCATTGTGTGGTCACTCCGGTTCTTTTATCTATACGTTCTCATAAAGCTTTTCAATTTTCCCCGTGTATGTACTTGAAACCATGACATGAAATATTTAAAACACAAATGTCTGTTGGCTTAAGTAATAATATCAAAATGAATGCTTATATGCATATAGAGTGTCTTATAATTGCAACCTTTTACTTACAAATTTACTTAATGGTGATTATTGGTCGTGTATATAAAATGCGTGTTTTTTTGTTTTGACTATGTTTAAGTGGAGTGTGGCCCATGTAGTTTAGTCTGAAACGGTCCGAACTTGAAAAGACAGAGCCCAGATGCATCAGCTCGGACACGACCTGGCACAGTATCCGAAATGTAATGCATTTAATGGGAACCATGTAATCCACCTACATGACATATAGGGAAAAAAAGAAGGTTCGGCTTGAATGAACATATTCTTGGGCTATAAAGGAAATGTATATTACCGTCCAGGCTGCCTAGCCATGTGTTGAGTGAAATTGAATATTTACACATAGTCAAGTAAACAGTACATCAAAACCAAACGTAACCCTCTTCCATAATTGTATCCGCATTAGACTAAGTAGGAAAAATCCACACTGAATTCCGGCATGTTCATTTTGAAACTGGCCCATTTATTATAATAACAAGTTTACCGGATCGCAATAAGGGTTAATGCATTATAATATAGTCTTCATAATAATATACAAGGCATTTTGTGTATGAACCATTTCAAACTACATGTTATTGCGCCGACGAGAAATCATCTAGCTCAGCCCATCCTGGTTGCAAGACCAGCGCGTATGCTGGATTACAAAACGGGTCTTCAGTCTTTCTGTATACGTTGGAAAAGAATACGCAACATTTTGTTATAACGTACAAATCATTTCTATGCGTTCGACTTAGTTTGAAAGGCTTCAAGCCTTTATCCATTTGGTATTTTATTAATTAAATATATCTCGTACCAAACCCGAAAGATCCCAAACGACTCTTCATCCCTGTCATCGTGTTCTTGCTGATTTTACTCCAGGAGCTCTGGTCTCGGGAAGATCATTGAGCACCCTCCCTTGGCTTTGAAGTGCTATTAGATTCTTATGTTTTATATGTTTTTGTGCTTTTGCATGCAACATTGTTGAGCCGAACAGTGGGTTGGAGTTGTTTCACCAAGACAACTTATATTTGTTTTTGATATGAGAACCTGTTGGGGCAATTGTGAGGTTGGTGCACCCTAGAAACTGGTTAAAACCCCCAGTGGCAATTTGATTTGCCACTGACCATTCCAAGGCGGTAACCCCTCGGGTTCTCTTTTTTGTTAATTGTAAGTGGTGTCTCTTTTGAAACTGATCATTTTATTAACCATGCTCTCTCCCTCTCCTCTTCTTGACTGTGTGGGGAGGCTGTTTGTTCTGAATGTGGCGATACCTGATATGCATATTTTACCTTTTTTCAAATGGCTGGGTTCAAGTGCTTCTGTTTTGCTAAACAAATGATACTACGATAATTTTGGCCGTTATAGGACACGTTGTAGAAACAGCGTTAAAATCCTTAAAACTTTGATGGATAAAGCCCACTGAAATAGGTGCCAGTTTTGTCATTCAAGACGTTGAATAGCATATAAAAGATGTTATTCGTGGGTAAAAATTGTCAAATTCTTTGTTTGAACTAAGTTTATATGGCGTATAGCGCATTACATTGAACCCAAAACCGTCTGGATCCACGGCTTTATCAACGTAGATTAGGTTATAGGTACCTACATTCGAGTTTGAGCTGACAAATTCACCAAGCATTTTTGTTTCAAGAGTGAACCAATACATAAGACGGGCCTTCATATTACTGTATAAATTAATTAGCAATCTTTATGAACAACGGTGCAATTAACACGGCATTGGAGCTGTTGCAGTAGGGCGTATGTTTTTGTTCGGAATACCTATATAAAAATCATCAATTAACGACCCAATTGTTTGCCGCTTTAACTGTTTAGTAGCTATTATAATAATGTTTTGTATTCAATTGGTCCATTTTCGCATACAACGTACGATATATAAGGTAAAATACATTGCAGCGAGCCCAGGTCTTTCCAGCTCCATTGTTTTACCCATTTTGTAGAAGATAAGGATTGGATACATCAGCTCGAGATAAATATATCATAGAAATCAAGCATGTTCATTTTAGCAGTTACGTATAAATGGGCGGGATCTCTTGCAATTGCATCGGATGTCAAGACCTATGACCTATTGCAGAAACAAATTTTTAAGTACTCATTTTTTCATCGCAGAGGAAAAGTATGGAGCTTGTGTTCATTTCCAGGCCAACAACCTATAGTATAGAAGCTGTTACAATAGTGATGCAAAATGTCAAAATGTTTATTCGTTCTTCGTCTATTAAGCATATGGTACAATTCACAAAGTCTCCTAACGTTCAGACTCTTTTTGGTGCACCCTAGAACCTGCAAAGTATTTTGCCACTGACCGTTCCAATGCGTTAACCCCCAAAGCTTCCAATATTGTAAGCTTTTTGTGGTATCTAAATTGAAATGTGTTCTAATAAGCTCAAGCTCTCTTCTCCTCCCAACTTTTTGGCTGTGTGGGAAGGCTGTTTTTTCTGGTTGTGGCAATTGCTAATATGCATATTTCATTTTTTTGCCTTTATATAGCAATAGCGGGTAATATTCTTTTTAGCTAGGAGTTCTCTATTGGCACATGACAAGGACGTTTGATGTGCTTTTAAGTCGATAAATTTAGATCGCTTTTTCCGTCCGTCACAAAAACTATAACTTAGCTATGACTTTGTTATTGTTCTATGCAATTTGGTACATGTAACGTCTACTCATTTTACTGAAATTTAACGTGCATAACTATAACATATAAGACAAGGCGATGAAGGTAACTACGCTAACTATATTTACATGCGTAGTTCATTCTATCGATCGCCTCGTCATTTTGCTGGTTTTGTTTAATAAAACATTGATTGATTAAGAAAAATATATTTAACACAATGCAAGCAAGATAGGCGGACAGTTCGTCGTTGCTGACAAATATGAAACAAACACTTTAACTATCTTCCATTGCAGTCGTTTTCCGTATCCATTCCAGCAATTCTTCTGTTAGTTTGGTGTAAAAGCCGTATCTGCCTGGTTGCTTACAACCAAACCCGAATGAAACTATACCTGAAAGAAGACATTTCACTCTTAAGTTAAAAACGTTTTCATTTTTGCTAAATATTCACAAAAAATATATATATCACTGTTTTATATGGTCATCTGATGTGTTAAACGAACATGTTCATTTGACCTTATTTCCACACCGTAGATCAAAAGAGGTATCAGAGTCATTGACACAAAAGTGAACTATGCATTTCAGAAATACAGCTATAATCAGAAAACAGTCTTCCAAGAGTGCCACTTTAACTTCAGTTTTTCTCTCAACAATTTGCTGTAGTGTGTATGTGGATATTCCTAATGCAAACTTAACTATTTAAGAATTTAAGTAGTTAAATATCCCCGTGTAAAGGAAGATGAAGAAAATATAACTATTCAGTATTTCGATATAACTATTTCTATATAACTAGTTCATATAAAGTGTTTGTCAGATCCAAATGCATTGTTAAGAAAGTAGACAGAAAGGATCAAAACATTTCTTATTCTAATTGATAAAGAATCACATTTTTATTGAAAGTGATATGGCATCTATTGAGAAATGTCAATGTGTGATTATTGGATCTAACTCCCAACAACAGAAAGTTTCTGAAACACTTCCGCTTATATCTGAAAACCTCGTCATTCTTTCAAGACACTAAGAGAAGGAGAGCATGAGTTGTTAACATCAGTTTCAAAGAATCCGAAGAATAACCGTTTGGGGGAAGGGACATGTCCTTTATGATTAAACTGACTGGTTTGGATGTATTTGTTGCCTATACAAACGATCGACAACTATTTCCTCTACACGTGTCAATGTACTTCAGTTCTTCATCTACCACTTCTAAAATATCACAAAGTAGGGGGATGGGGGTTGGTTGGCGATCCGATACAACTTACCGGTTTGGATGTACTTGTTTTCGATTAGAGGATGTTCGACCACAAACGGCCCACCACTATCTCCGCGATATGTCAATGTACCTCAGTTCGCCATCTACCACTTCTAAAACGTAAACTGGATTTATAACGATATCATGAAACTTTCTTATTTTTACTGATGTTTTAACACACTTAAATATCGTGTGTCAGTCTGTGTAGGTTTAGTCTATTTATCATGCATTTGACTGATACTACGTCTTTCATTTTAAAACAATACATTGATACATTTTATATTGACCTCCTACGTCACACAAATACTATATTATAAAGACTTCTCAGGAAATAAGTAAATCATTTAATCCTGTCTGTGTCTTCCTTCTCGTATAGTTTTGATTCACATGGCTCTCATACTTCCAATATGTTTTGTTTTGTAACAGTTGTTCTATTATATATATAAATGTTTTGTTAAGGTGCCATGTGATTGTACATTTATGTTGAAACAAAAATCCATCTATTAAATATTTCAAACGAACGAATTGTAAACACATTACTTTGAAAGAAATGAGAAAAAAGCTGTTATCGAAGTTGTAGAGAACCAAACACAAGATATTCTGTCATTAAGTTAAAAAAGTAGGTGTATACGATACCGTTCCCCCCAGCACAAAACATAACATCGTTATCGACTACTTTTCTCTCGTGGATTGTCAGATTTCTGACGCATTCATCAGGCGATTTTACACTCATCTGCATCTGCTTCAGACGATCTGTAAATTCCCGATTATACTGACCACGGGAACCCCAGCCTGTAACAACTCCATAGTTTCCTGGTTTAAAGTAATCGTCGTTATTTTTGTTTGATGTATCTGAAAAAAGTTTCTACATTTAATGAACTTCATTTTATGAACATATTGTACTTGGGAATGGAAGTATTTTTACAAAAACGATATTTATTGTGAACTGCAATAATAAAATAATCAGTTTCCGGTCATGCTGTGATGATCAGGTTTATCAGGTTATCCGATCAACCTTTTTGAGGTTGTCCTGGCTAGCTCATTAGGTAACGTAATTGTAACGGCATGGCCAGGCGCTGTCGCCGTACGGGTTCGCTTGCCAGTACTGACAGTATCATTTTTAATCCATCTTATCCTGTGATTTCTTAACTGAAATCTATTGGCGCAAACAGTAAGCCGCGATAGAAACGATTTGCCGCTTAAAGCAACATACTCTTTATGACGTCATTCCACAAACACACAGGCAGCAGGGTCGAACTCCGAGATAACTTCTGTTGTAGTCGTATCAGGGCGATATCGTACTTATGTCTTGGAGAAAACCCAAAGTCTGGATGTGTATGAATATCAGATGACCGAACTGGAATATCTATGAAACCTGTCGGCTGATCTTGAAGTAGTCGTTCTAAAGTAATGACAAAATTTAAACTTTACAGGCACTTGTTTATTAATTATGCATAGGCAGAACAGGCAGTGAATATAAATATTTTAATTTTGCATTTTCTCAACATAAACGAAAACCAAATTGGATATCCTAAAAGTACTACATCAGGGTGGCTATTCCACGTGCATTTTTGGATGTCGTGCACAAACAATAACCCGCTTCATGTAGGTTATTGCTTATTTCTCAGTTATTTCAGGACCGATTTCGAACAGAAAAAGAGCACCGTACTTCTGTTAAAAAACATTTTCATCGACATTTAACCTCCATTATCAAAGGCTGTCATTTTTTCAAACGTTCAAAGCCAAATTCATACTTTCAAACAAAATTGGTCTTTCAAATTTAATGATATAGAAAACGGTAGCCGTTTGATAATGGAGGTTAAATGTCGATGAATTGATTTTTAACAGACGCACGGTGCTCTTTATCTTATAAAGTCACGTGATATAACACCGTGTACATGACGGTAATCCAACCTAAACAAGTCTTTTACTGGTTGGCTAATTCATTACAATGTAATTTAATTTAGGTTCATATAGAATCGTGTGAAAGACGAATTATTAAATAACGCATTATATTAACTTGAGAACTTCAGGTAGGTTTGTAAATTTAACAGGATCAAACTTTCAAATTAAAGAAAATATTTTAATGATCCTCTAAGTTATCCTTCATTAAATTTGTGCTGTGTGCATATATCTTGACATTTGATAAAGTGGAAAGGTGATTTTTTTTTATTTTTCACAGAAGTCAAAGTTACTCACTCTCCAAAAAACAATGAGATCATTACATTTTACCATAAAAGTCTCACAGATTGTTCGACTGTCAAATTGATAAGTTGGTGGCATGTACAGAAGGAAAAGCGAATAATTGAAGTTCACTGTTGCAAAGAAATATAATACTGTTACTTAATTATCCGTTTTAGCAAATTAACTCCCTTTTAATTGAATAAAAACGTGAAATTCGCATATCAGGAATCGCCACACTCACAAAACACAACCTTGCGACGCAGCAAAAATATAAGAGACTTAAAGAGAGCATATTGTTATAAGTATGTCAATTCAAAAAAGACGCAACAAACAATTAACGACATAGAGAACCATTGCAGTTACCGCCTTGGAACGGTCAATAACAAAACAAATTTCCACTTAAACCAGGTTCTAAGGTGCACCAACCTCACACTTGTCCCAACAGGTTCTCATATTAACAAACAAGTACAAGTTATCTTGGTGAAATAACTCCAACTCACCAATCAGCTAAACAATGTTGCATGCAAAAGCACACAAAAATATAAAACATAAGAAGCTAATAGCATTGCAAAGCCAAATGGGCGAGTACTCCATGATACTACCGAGACCAGAGTACCAGGATTCAAATAAGAAAGAAAACGATGACATGGATAAAAGAAACAAATCGAGTGTCTATGTTCTTTAAAGAAAAGATTTCCCTATAAACCTTCATAAACTCTTAAACCGTCGTGCAACCAAAGAGGTAGGTATAGTGATCAAATGTTGGTGGGTTAATCAACAGGCCTCCAGAGCGCTGTAAGAACAAAATCCAACTCTTTACTTGTCACAACCACATAAGTTTTTTTTCTGTGTTTCCTTTTTTTAACCGATAGATCACGAACCGACAGCTTGAACAAAGATAAACATAGCGGTAATCAAATGCTCCAGGAACTTGTATTTACTGCTACTGTTAATGTAATTGGAGTTTTTTGTGTTATTTTAGTCAAGTTTTAATTTTGGTTCAGTATATATTCTTAATATTAAGCATACATTTTTTTGAAGAATTTAATATTGGCACAATTTTCGAACAAGTCAGAAGAAACATCAATAAATATGCTGTTGCCATGGCTCCTTTCGATTTTTTTTAAACTCGATTAAAACTGCGCTTTCTCAAAATGTATTTCAAATAGGCTAAGCTCTCTCTCTCTCTCTCTCTCTCTCTCTCTCTCTCTGTGTCTTTCTCTCTGAAGTGAGCATTCAGTTTTTCACTCATTCGATTCCTTGTTACACACGACATGCATATACTTTGTTTTATTATGGTTATTCCTGGTATTTGTTACAGTTAGAAGTTTTTTATTTTTGAGGAATTTTGAATTATTGAAACTCATTGAAAATTGTCTGATTGGGTTAATAACTTGGGGTACGACCGGGTGCAACATTGGAATCTTCGAAGAAAGCTTAATTGTCAAATGATAACCATGGAGATAAAATACGTGGCCCAGTTATTGCAAATGAAGATAGACGACTATATTTGTCACGTACAACTACAAACAATCAACGTTTTTTCCCACTTCGTTTTGTAATTTAAATGGCATTTGTGAATAAAGAAATTTTGCCTTGACCAATATCTGAGGAGTCAACTTTTCTGAAAGTTTGAATGTCTTTTTATTAAATAAGATTACAAATCTTTAACATTCGCCTATGTCTCATTGGATACAGTGCAAATAAATATAATGATTGAATAATTTTCCCAACATTTTCGACAATTAGCTTGTGTGCATAAAGATACTCTACATTTTGACCAACTCTAAAATAACTTTACATTCAAAACAATAGATGTTAATATGTATAAAAGACTGATATCACTTAGAAAAGTAAACATAATTTTAAAATAATCACCTTTGTAATAATAATAAATAATAATAAAACATACTTAAATGAACCCGCCCTATTGGTTTCGTATCAGTAAAGCAGCTCGCAGCTGTTAAGATCCATTGTTCGTCAATCAACGATCCTCCACACACATGCCCCTATAGTAATGTTAGTGCTTTATTAGCAAATATATATAAAATAATGCTAAAAATTGCTCGATTATGTCAAACTTAATTTTTAAAGACTTGACTCCATAGATACGCATTTTATTGCATCTGCGAACAGTGTATATCCAGATAAAATTTTCCCAAGACTGAGGGTGATTAGAGTATGTGTTTAAATAATCATTTGGGAACACCAGTGCTCTTAAACTTCTACACTTTAAACATATACTGTACCCGACCGGAAACACTTTAGAGTACAAACCGTATTCGAACGGAGGTCAACCATCCATGGCCATGCATGTTTGCTTGCATCATGTTCATATTGGAATGAATTTTTCTTCAATTTCGTAAGCCGTTCTTGCGTCATCCCACATGTAACATCCACCACTATATGAGTTTTAAAAAACAATCATTTATTGTCAATAAAGTTTTTTATGTCAGAAATATTTAATCACACATCATTATAATCAAATTCAAATCAAGTCAAATTTATATTATGTGATATTTTCAGATTAATACAATTCCATGTTTAGCGGCGTATGGATCCTAGATAAAAGAATGGGTTTGCCCTAAACTAGAACACAATGGGCGAAACAACTAAACATGAATAGAATTCTGACACCTGGCTTGTATGAACAAATAGAAGCACAAAAGACAACATCCGCACAAAACCGGACGCTCTTTCATATAGCTGATGATGTACCGTCGTTCCTAAATTTGGCACACCCCTAGAAGACCCCCTTTTTTAAGATATTTAAAAATATATATTTTACGTAAAATATTTTTGGCTACTTTTAGGATCAGTAATTTCCTTTATTTTTAACAATTATTTTTGGGGGAACCGTACATATAGGGAAAAAATTGTAATTATTTTTAACCGTCCCAAGTCTACGTGTCATTATTGAATTAAATTGTATACGAGTTGCCGTATTGCATCAAACATGAAACTTTTATATTTAAACATATTTACACATTTTGAGTTTATTCAAGAAAAAGGACGTCTTGCAAAGAACCTGTTCGGGCAAGTGCGGTTGGTGCACCACAGAACCTCGTTTAAATCCCCTTGGCATATTATTTTGCCACGGACCGTTCAACTCTTGTACATGTACATGTAACCTCTCAGGTTCTCATTCTTGTTTCTTCTTGTGATGTATTGATTCAAACTGATCGTATTACAAACCCATTAGACTCTGCATCTTGCTATGTAGGGAGACTGTGCTTTTCTGAATATGGGTAATCTACATATGCATATTTTCCCTTTTTTCTAATTACCTTACGATTAAGATTAACATTTATTTACTTATAATACCATTTACCTCCAACTACCATGTTATCCAGAACACTGTCGAAATCGCCAAGGTTATAAATTACAAAGAAGTGTTCTTCGTTTTCATTTTTTGAGGCTATCTCTTTCATTGTAATATATCCATTTTTTTCCTTGATTACGTCACCGACGAATATTGAATAGATCTCAACTTCATAGACATCCTTCAATATATCTGCTGTTTGTATTGGATTTCCATGTGTGTTATATACTCCTGAAAAAAATACAAATCTGGCTAAAATAGAAGATGTTATGCATTGTTCTACAGTAAATGAAACCTATGTAACATTTCCCGTCCAATGTCAGGCAAGGTTTTATGAAGAATGTAGCTGGAAAACATTCAAAAGAGGGATTTTAAGTCAA
Organism: Corbicula japonica; assembly: GCA_038501625.1. Classification (NCBI taxonomy): domain Eukaryota; kingdom Metazoa; phylum Mollusca; class Bivalvia; order Venerida; family Cyrenidae; genus Corbicula; species Corbicula japonica. The sequence continues at coordinate 144,054 of JAZAYU010000367.1, read as the reverse complement.
GTTTCAATAATTTATTTTAAAGTTGACTGGCGGTTTTCGACAAGTTATTATTAAATAGATGAAAAGAAACTTTAAGTGCCATCGAACATGAAAAATACAAAAACAAGAAATATCTTTAAAAAAAGATAAACGGCGTTGATTGAAAAGATTTATACATACATGTATATAAAAAGAAAGAAATATAAGGAGGGGAAGCAGACACAATTTAGTTATTTTGTTTTACTTGTTATAGCTGTTGCCGAACCCTCCGTGCCTTCTTAGTATAACCTAGAGATTCAGCGACCGAATCATGACAACACATCAATTCATTGAAAGTGTCTTTCGAAAACAATGTTGAAGCTGTTGCAACAATTTCATACAGTGATAATAAGTCGATTAAAGAAGCAATGTCTTCCATTAAGTCGTGATCTACATTTATTCAGTTTCAATAAAATACCTCTTGTAGAGTGAGAACTCAAGATGAAATTTAATAACTATAAATAATAACAGCCTGTTACAAGAGAGAAATCTACCAACGTTTACGTAAATTAACTTTAAACTAGAATGTTGTGTTCCGCGGAACACATGTGTCGCCTGCATGGAAAAAGTGAAATGTGGGCCTATGTTTAATCATATATAATAATAATATTTTATTTAAGTTGATTTCAATACTACACCACGTAACACATGTGTCATCTAATATTGCATTTTAAAGGGGAATAACTGAAACCTGAGTTATCATCTTCAAAAATTGGTTTGTAAATGCAGATGAGTTAGTCAAAGTATTAAGTGAATTGAACAAGTACTTTCCATTTTACAGGCAACATTAAGTTTCATGTTTAAGTTGCATTTGAACTCAAAAAATATTGAAACTGGAGTTATCATTCTTGTCGTCACAGATGGCATTGTTCATGCTGATGATATATTCCAAGTATGAAGTGAATAGGACAAGTACTTTCAAAGGTGTAGGCAACATTAAGTTTCAGGTAAAAGTTGAATTGAAAGGGGCATAACTAAAAAAATATTGAAACTGGAGTTATCATTCTTGTCGTCACAGATGGCATTGTTCATGCTGATGATATATTCCAAGTATGAAGTGAATAGGACAAGTACTTTCAAAGTTATAGGCAACATTAAGTTTCGGGTTAAAGTTGCATTTGAAAGGGGCATAACTTTAAAAATATTGAAACTGGAGTTATTATTCTTGTCGTCACAGATGGCATTGTTCATGCTGATGGTATATTCCAAGTATGAAGTGAATAGGAAAAGTACTTTCAAAGTTATAGGCAACAGTAAGTTTCAGGTTAAAGTTGCATTTGAAAGGGGCATAACTCGAAAACTATTGAAACTGGAGTTATCATTCTTGTCGTCAGAGATGGCATTGTTCATGTTGATGATATATTCCAAGTATGAAGTGAATAGGACAAGTACTTTCAAAGTTATAGGCAACATTAAGACTCAAGTTAAAGTTGCATTGGAAAGGGGCATAACTAAAAAAATATTGACACTGGAGTTATCATTCTTGTTGTCACAGATGGCATTGTTCATGCTGATGATATATTCCAAGTATGAAGTGAATAGGACAAGTACTTTCAAAGTTATAGGCCACATTAAGTTTCATGTTAAAGTTGCATTTGAAAGGGGCATAACTCATAAAATAGTGATAGAGGAGTTATCATTCTTGTTGTCACGGATGGCTGTGTTCATGCTGATGATATATTCCAAGTATGAAGTAAATAGGACAAGTACTTTCAAAGTTATAGGCCACATTAAGTTTCATGTTAAAGCATGGGGACTACCGGACGACGCCGGCGACGTCGACGGACAATATGATCACTATGTGTCTACCTGCTACCACAGGCGACACAAAAAGTGTCCAGCATGAGAATTGAACCCGGGGCCTCCGCTTGCGAGGCGAGAGAGTTAGCCACTACACTACAGAGAACTTGAATTTCGGACTTGAAATTAACAATCAGTATCAAAGGAACTAGAAAAGAACCAGTAAGAACTAGAAATATATGCACTTCTCTTTCGTTTTAAACTGTGTATTGTACGCAAGTGTTTACCCGACACCCAAGAATATTCCATATAAAATTGTATTTAAGCCATCAATATTGACTTGATTTGCATAATAATAAAAATCTCACTAGATACCTTTCCACTCTGATAGATGCATCTCTGCCTCTCTGGTGTAAATAGCTGCCAATCGAAATAGTTTATTTCATTTTCCCGCTGCATAATAATAGAATACGAGTATTATTTACAACATTTCATTGGTCGAAAAACTAGGTCAAAAGTGAGCTTAGACAGCTAACGCCGAAAAAGTAAACGGACTGGTTTAAGCCTATTCACGAGTAGTAAAGGAATCGCATATTACTGTCCACCCTGTCTAACCATTCGCAATAAAAATCTCCCTATAAACAATTACCGGAAAAATAAGCTATAACTCACGGTGGCTTTTTCTATGCGAAATTTCATTGCTTAAACTAGTTTTGTAAAGGGTCTTTAAATGCATATTCATGTGCGATGAGTTTGCAAATGTTTTTTGGGAAAAGATATACAGAAGTGTTTAATGATAATAATTGTTATAATTATACTAATTGCACATGATTCTTTTTATCCCTGTTTTCGTGTTCTTGCGAATTTCACTTCAGGTGCTCTGGTCTCAGTAAGATCTTTGAGTACTCGCCCTTCTGCTTTACAATGCTATTAGCCTCTTATATTTTATATATGTGTGTGTGTTTTAGCATGCAACATTGTTGAGCTGATGGGTGGGTTGCAGTTATTTCACCAAGACAACGTGTACTTGTTTGTTCATATACGAAACTGTTGGGGCAAGCGTGAGGTTGGTGCACCCTAGAACCTAGAGGGAAATTGTTTTGCTACTGACCGTTCCAATGCGGTAACCCCAAGGGTTCTCATTATCGTTAATTGTTTTCGTCTTCTTCGAAATTGCTATTCTTAGAAACACATGCTCTCTTTTCCTCTACGTGGGGGACTGTGTTTTTTTAGTGTGGCGATTCCTGAAATGCATATGACACTTTTTATATCACTAACCAGAGACGTTAGCCATCAATAGGCATGTAATTCTATAACAAATGCTGTAAAAACCTCACTTTATAAAAAATAATAACACAACAAACCAATTTAAACGATTTCAATTACCTCCTGATGTTAAAATAATACAAAATAGACATTTCCACTCCTTTTGTGCATTGTGTGGTCACTCCGGTTCTTTTATCTATACGTTCTCATAAAGCTTTTCAATTTTCCCCGTGTATGTACTTGAAACCATGACATGAAATATTTAAAACACAAATGTCTGTTGGCTTAAGTAATAATATCAAATTAAATGCTTATATGCATATAGAGTGTCTTATAATTGCAACCTTTTACTTACAAATTTACTTAATGGTGATAATTGGTCGTGTATATAAAATGCGTGTTTTTTTGTTTTGACTATGTTTAAATGGAGTGTGGCCCATGTAGTTTAGTCTGAAACGGTCTGAACTTGAAAAGACAGAGCCCAGATGCATCAGCTCGGACACGACCTGGCACAGTATCCGAAATGTAATGCATTTAATGGGAACCATGTAATCCACCTACATGACATATAGGGAAAAAAAGAAGGTTCGGCTTGAATGAACCTATTCTTGGGCTATAAAGGAAATGTATATTACCGTCCAGGCTGCCTAGCCATGTGTTGAGTGAAATTGAATATTTACACATAGTCAAGTAAACAGTACATCAAAACCAAACGTAACCCTCTTCCATAATTGTATCCGCATTAGACTAAGTAGGAAAAATCCACACTGAATTCCGGCATGTTCATTTTGAAACTGGCCCATTTATTATAATAACAAGTTTACCGGATCGCAATAAGTGTTAATGCATTATAATATAGTCTTCATAATAATATACAACGCATTTTGTGTATGAACCATTTCAGACTACATGTTATTGCGCCGACGAGAAATCATCTAGCTCAGCCTATCCTGGTTGCAAGACCAGCGCGTATGCTGGATTACAAAACGGGTCTTCAGTCTTTCTGTATACGTTGGAAAAGAATACGCAACATTTTGTTATAACGTACAAATCATTTCTATGCGTTCGACTTAGTTTGAAAGGCTTCAAGCCTTTATCCATTTGGTATTTTATTAATTAAATATATCTCGTACCAAACCCGAAAGATCCCAAACGACTCTTCATCCCTGTCATCGTGTTCTTGCTGATTTTACTCCAGGAGCTCTGGTCTCGGGAAGATCATTGAGCATCCTCCCTTGGCTTTGAAGTGCTATTAGATTCTTATGTTTTATATGTTTTTGTGCTTTTGCATGCAACATTGTTGAGCCGAACAGTGGGTTGGAGTTGTTTCACCAAGACAACTTATATTTGTTTTTGATATGAGAACCTGTTGGGGCAATTGTGAGGTTGGTGCACCCTAGAAACTGGTTAAAACCCCCAGTGGCAATTTGATTTGCCACTGACCGTTCCAAGGCGGTAACCCCTCGGGTTCTCTTTTTTGTTAATTGTAAGTGGTGTCTCTTTTGAAACTGATCATTTTATTAACCATGCTCTCTCCCTCTCCTCTTCTTGACTGTGTGGGGAGGCTGTTTGTTCTGAATGTGGCGA
>JAZAYU010000367.1:0-138943 GCA_038501625.1 Corbicula japonica | reverse complement strand
AAGTTTTTACCTGACACCCAAGAATAGTCCATATAAAATTGTATTTAAGCTATCAATATTGACTTAACTGGTTATTTAAATCGTAAATATGTTTTTCTCCAATACAACACCCATTAACAACCAATCGAAATATTCTATTTGATTTTTCCGCTGCATAATTATAAAAATCACACTAGATACATCTTCACCGTGCTAGATACCTCTCTGGTGTAAATAGCTACCAATCGAAATAGTTCAATTCATTTTCCCTCTGCATAATAATAGAAAACGAGTATTATTTACAACATTTCATTGGTCGAAAAACTAGGTCAAAAGTGAGCTTAGACAGCTAACGCCGAAAAAACGAAATGAAGTTTCCATGGTTCTATGTTTAAGTGCATACATGTATGCATACCATCTTTTGGAATGCATCTAAATTGTACTGTTTACTGCAGAGTGTAAATTTTAAGTTGCTCTCAACCCGGAGCTAGACGTCATGGGCAGCACTATGCATTTCCATTACTGCCCATAAACCGAGCTTGCAATATTTTCATATTTGTCGTGTTCGGTGGCTTTCAAAGTACCCTCCCATCTATTCCTTTCTCAATAACTTTACCTTTTTTCTAGGTATGCTGTAGCAGAAGAACCAATATTCTACGACTACTATGATTATGCTCCAGCAAAAGATTCCAACCAAGCTAAAGAGACAATTTCCAAGACAATCACGTGTGATGACTCCGGAAAATGGAACGGACAAGAAGATTATGAACTGAACTTTGAAACGTGTGCAGGTATCGTAAAGGGAACGCCAGACTAGTAAAACCATAAATTTATAGAATTAAATTATAAATTGCATAATTAATTTGGAAATGCCAGTAAAATGCTCAGGTCTATTTTTTTAATTCACTTTGATCAAAAAGCTAATCCGGCATTCATTTGTCTCAAACAACAAAGCGGTCATTACCAGAGTTTTGTCAATGTATATTCATGTTTTGTTTTCTTTTCAGAAATCCTATGTGATGCAAGACGTTTCAGTGACAAACGCAATGGGAACATTACAGACTATAAGTCATCATATAAATTTGGAGAGGAAATGAGGCTAGTGTGTAACGAAGGTTACAAACCAAAGGCTGGAATAAGCGTTGTTAAATGCACTACTAATTCCAGTTTTGACTACTTTACTCTTCCTTCGTTTGGATGCGAACGTAAGCTTTAATTTTTCATTAGTTTACCGTAACAAATCTCACGATAGTTGAGGTTAACTAATTACCTATCTAAAACTCTTAAATTACTTACTACCTTATTCAATCAAACAAACATATGTAATACATTATGATTACACGATTAACATTCTAAAGATTAAAATAAAAATTTTCGTGTTCGGTACATCTATTGGTATTAATATAAAATTGTTATACTCTCACTTGCACTGCTCGTAAGCAAAGGACTACGGGTTCAAATCTGGCTAAACATCTGTTCTCGCCCTGCGACAAAATCGAGCTTTACAAAAGTTGCATACGAGCACAAAGTCATCGTCACAAGTTTTTTAATTTAATTATAAACTTTATCATAAGCTATTATAAAACTGTTAGGAAATGAAAATGTTCACTTGGAGAAAATATAAAATTTAGTGCAAATAATTGTTTTTAATCAAGCAAGTAACAACAGTTAGATTTATGTTACTTTGAAGTTACTCGCGTTGAATAGATGACAAAATGGACTTGGGTTCAAAAACGCTTAACGCAATTTTACGACAAGGGTGGTATTCAATGCTACAAGAAAACGACACAAAGAATAGTTACGAAATAAAATTTAAGCAACTAACATACACGTTACATTTTTGTCAAAACGTTACATATTAGGTGGTAGGAATTTAAAGTGCTTCCAAACAGTTAACAATGTTAAATCAACATCTAATATCAAAAATGTAACTTGGAAGGATGTAATTATCTTAAAGTACATTTAAGACTGAGTATTTTAGTGTTGGTACAGAAGTAGTGGCGTGTTAACTTCGTAACACAATATGCTGAATAATCGAGTTTGGCTTTATTTTCTTCTTTTTTTGTTTAATAAAATTTTAATTTGTAACCGATTTTCTTTTCTTCCGCTCAAAAATGCCATATTGTTGCATATTTTCTTCCGTTCCTACTTCATTTTAAAGTTTTCTTGATATAACTAAATATTAAATTTAAATAAATATTAAGAAACGCATTTAAAGTAAGCAGCATATGAACATATTAACTACCAATGAAGTCTGCATGTCACTTCAAATTTTGTTCACTTTTTATTTATAATAAACAAGTTAAATACAAAATTTTGTTTGAAGTTGTTTTGTTTTAAAGTAACAATTTATTATTGTTGTTGTTTTATTTTAGCAATAACGTGTTTAGATCCAGTGAATCCAAAGAATGGACAAATGAGATTGCAAGGTGTTTATGTTGGCGACAAGGCAATCTTCGAGTGTAACAGCGGATATAACTTGATTGGAAGTGCAGAATGGACTTGTCTGTCGAATGGGAAATGGGACGCTACCTGCGCCAGATGCGAGAGCAAAGGTTTGAATTATAATCTTACAATGAAATGAAAGATGAAGAAAAAGATGAAGAAGATGTTCTTTTAATCCTCCAAAAAAAGAGCAGCATATATATATATATATGTAACAAACAAGGGAACAAGTTTTAAAAAAAAACAGAACGTTAATAACTTAATATACATGACGAAACCACAATAGACGAAATATTTACACTTCATACTGTATAAAAAATTAACATAAGGTATTTACATTAAATAAACAAACAACAAACAAAAACACCTACCAAAAGTAAAACTAAATGTAGGAATCAATTTATATAGTATATATATCAAAACAATTCATTTTTTGTGGTGATGGCCATGACACGTCATACACATAATTAATTATTAAGCTCCATGAAGCTAGGCTAGTAACCGAAAAATAACATTGACATACTTTGATATACGTAAAGCATATATAGAGCCGATTTCAAAGTTATGATAAAATATGCTACCTTGCCGAAGCGAAACGCATTTAAAGTATTTTATCAACAACAACAACAATAAAATTCTTCCATATATATGTTTGCGATGTATTGCGGACAAAGCAGAATCTTGTCGAAATGAACACAAGATAAAACTTTTACCATAAAATACAACAAGGTACATTTTATATTTCCTTCAAACATTTGTACTAATTATAAGATAAGTTAAAGCATAATATAATTAATACAAAAGACATATCTTAACATGAAGCGAGATATGCAAATGTATTTAACTGTGCTTGTAACAATCAGATTCGGTTTAAAGCCGTTCACTTCTGTCGATTTGAAACATTAATATTTTACACATATAATGAATGAACCTAATTATCATTTTAAAAAAAGCAATATATGCATATCAGGAATCGCCACACTCACAAAAAAACAGCCTCACCACGCAGCAAAAAAGAAGAGAGGAAGAGAGAGCGCATGTTTTATATAAGTATGTCAATTCAAATAGGACGCCACAAACAATTAATGAAGAAGAGAACCTTTGGGGATACCGCCTTGGAACGGTCAGTGGCAAAACAAATTGCCACTGGGGGTTTAAACCAGGTTCTAGGGTGTACCAACCTCACACTTGCCCCAACAGGTTCTCGTATCACAAAACAAGTACAATTTGTCTTGGTGAAATAACTCCAACCCACCCATCAGCTCAACAATGTTGCATGCAAAAGCATACAAACATATAAACATAAGAATTTAATAGCATTGCAAAGTCAAAGGGCGGGTACTCAATGATCTTACCGAGACCAGAGCACATGGAGTAAAATCAGCAAGAACACGATGACAGGGATAAAAGAAACAAATCGAGCTTCTAGGTTCTTTTAAGAAAAGATTTCCCCATAAACCTTCATAAAGCAATTTAGTCTTGTAATATCGTCAAGCTCATAGCCTATTAAACCGGAAATTATTTCTATGAGCTGGTTGCGAGGACTAAGATTACATAGCTTCTCGTATAATTTATCACCTACGTATTTGTGCAAATTTTTCCACATATTTTGACGAAGACTGTCGTTTTTTAAACAAAACAATTCAAGGTGCTCAGCTATAGCATTGGTCGAAATTTTACATTTTATGCAAATGGTGTTATAGTCTCTTGAAAAAAGCTTTGCAATAATTACTACAACAGTCCTGCAATACGTCAAATAATCTCTGTATATTTCACAGAATCGCCAGATACTACAAGGTATGAATTTATTGCGAATGCTAATAAATTCTCGTATACAATTGTCAGATATACATGTGTTGTGATACTCTAATTCGACTTGAGTTGAAATGTGTTTCTTTATAATGTTTTTCCATGAACTAATCGAAGGAAACGAAGCAGTGTGTACATAATCTATTAGAAAACTTGTTAAATGATACTATCCGAAAATTCTGTAAATGCCGGGTATAAAACCACGGTGTTTTCTCGGTGAGTTCATGAATGTTATAAGATGTGTTACAAAAACTAGTTTCGCTTTCTTATTTGTATCTAGCTGACACAACTGTCAGAAAAATAAGAGCTTACGCGTATCAATTTCTTTTTCAATCGGAAAAATGCCGATGCAACTTAAAGCAACGTCAGTTCTAGTCGACAGTGGCATAGATTGCATAAATTTTATATATTGACGGTGAACTCTCTCTAATTTTAGCATTTGACTATCGTTAATGTTGCACCATAATTCACAACCGAATAGCGCCTTGGAAAGTACAATAGTTTTGTATAGATGTCTGGAGGTAAAAGGATGTAGTCCTGTTTTATGTACACCGCAGTCAGCTAAGCTAAAGAAAGTTTTGCGTAATTTTGAACAAGCGTTCGAGATATTTTTATATCTTTGCTACACAAGAAACCAAGATGTGTGTACGAATCAGATTCTGCTATAGGATTAAAGCCTATATACCATTTTCTTCTATTTCTTGGAGAAGTTTGTTTTGTTTCATTAAATACAACGACATTACTCTTAGTTGTGTTGTAATGATATCTTTCTTGAATTGAGTTCTGATAACAGATATCAATTAAATTATCCAGGCCATGTTTCGTCAGTGAAACAACAACCATATCATCAGCCGATGTAGGACATGCGAGGTTTATACCATGCATTTTAAAACTATTGTTTGACAATTCTAGTTTGTTCATTAAGTCGTTTATAAAGATTAGATATAGAGCCCTCTCAAATTGTATGCATACCTGAGATTCCATTATCAGAACGAGGCTGAGTGAGCAAACAAACTGACCAGCAATATGGCCACATCAAGGAGTAGTGCTAGACATTGTTGTATTTCCATGTGTATCAGATGATAAGATTCACTGACAAAATAAGTCTTCATAAATTTCCAAAATATTAAAACTTAAGAAAAGAATGAAAAGTGAAAATAATGAGAGATCAGGGTCCATTTTCATGTGAGATTAACATGTATAATCTATGAGATCATATCAAATAAAAATATAACATTGATTATTTACCACACTATAATATAAAACTTAAGTTAAACTAAAGATTATTGTTTGTTCTTGGTCTGATATTTCCATGATTTTATATGCAATCAGCTTTTAATGCAAACTTATATAATGTCATTTATATGACCTTTTCCGTAAATCTTCAACTAAAACATTGTTATCCATAACTGCTTTAACTGTAGTAATTGTTTAAATCATTTCAGAGATGATGACTTAATTTTTTCAAAGGACTCCACAAGCATATGAGTTAACTTCTTGGTTTAAGTACTTTGCATATTCTGACGCTGTTATTGGCTCAGATGCTAATATATGACACATTGCTTCATTTATCACTCGACACTCTGGAATAACGGCCTTCCTAAGTCTACACCATCTCCACGTATAGGTTTGAAATATGTAGATTTCACTTCTTGTGGAGTTGATGTTAATGTAGACTGAGTGGGTACTAACAATTAATTACCGATCGGTTGTTTGATGTTTCATAATTATCTTTTCTGTGAGTAATAGCTCTCCTTGTATATAGCCTTAGGAATCCAAAGCAGGTTACAGATGCAAAAGGTTGTGAACTTATATTGTACCAAACATATGAACTAATAATATGAATGACTTGGGAAAAGCATTTTCCTGCTAAGCTATTAATGCAGTTTTCACAAAAATAGTTCAAACCTCTGTCTAGAGATTTCTTTCCGATGATCTTGAGGTACTTTTTATGTAACTTTTAACAAAAGAAAATGAAATATCTGGTATTAATGATAAATTTTGATATCTATAAGATGCCATAGCTTGGGCATGTAAACAATCTGCTTGCTCACTCAGCCTCGTTCTGGAAAATCACTTAATAGTCATGAGACAATATTAAGACTGGTCTATAACCTGGGGCTCATAACCTGGCCTTGTCTGGTACCCTGTAATATAGGGAACCAGTCAGAAGTATAACCTTGCGTTTTAATGCAACTATAGACTTCCTCAAACATGTTTAATATTAACTTGAAAATGATAGGGTGTGTTTACCTGTTTTGAAAAGTTTTACCAGAGGTACCGTATGGGAGACTCGGTCGAAGCAGTGTTTCACATCTAGAAAGCACGAATATAGTTTGGAGTTACGCTCTTGAGCATAAAAAACACTTTCGCGTAAAATGAAGGAAGTCATTCTACAACTCATTTGTTTTTGGAACCCTCCCTGTAGCTGGTTGACCACTATATTATTATTATTACTGTTGTCGACGAAATGCAATATTACTTTTTCAAATAGCTTTAAAATTGATGAGCACATTGAGATTGAAATAAGTAGATGGCCTCCATAAATCAAATTCTCATAGTGTACATTGTCAATTCCGCAAGCCTTATTCTTTTTACATGATTTAAGGGCATCGTATATGTTAGTTTCATCGATATTAATTTTATCGAGAACGAGAGATTCCAAATTTGATTTAATATGAGATAACTCTTCATCGCAATTTCTCTTGTAATCCTCGCAAAAATTTGTGTCATTCGTGGGTGTGAAAAGTTTCTCAAAATAAAATTTCCAACCCTCATTTATTTCACTTCCGGATTTACAAGTTAAACCATCGAAAATCGTTACAAATGTTGTATCATCATTTCGGCGTTTTCTCCGTTGATTTATTAATTTCCAAAAGGAATTGTTATCTATTTCTGCCGCGGTGTCTATCTCCCGTTCTAAGCTTACTTTGTAATTATGAAATATTATTTTGTGTGATCTTCTAAAAGTACTTTTAGCATTTTTTAATCTCGAAAACGTTTAGAGTTCAACTCACGTGGGCGATTTTCTTCGATCCACTTTAATCGCTTAGCATACATATCTTTATGTAAACGTGTAAGTTCGTCGCACCAATACGGTTTAATATATGGCTTAAATTTTGATTTTGGAATAAATTTACTTGTAGCAATATTAAGTATTCTCACGATCGAGTTGTAAAGCGCATCTATATCGGTTGCTGTTTGTATTTCACAATTTAATAACTCTGTTATTTCTATATTGTTTGTTAAAAAAGAACAATAGTTATCAATAGAATGCTTTTTAGCATTTTTCCAGTGAATAAAACGTGTAGAGTTATCTCGTTCCGGCGGCTTCGTTGACATAACCGTATACTTAAATACTACTGGACGGTGATTAGAGACATTTAACGCATCATCATCCAATATACGGCAAGAAATAACATTTTGCATATCAAGCTGTTGTATCAAAACATGGTCAATGAGCGTTTCCCTGTTGCCATTAAACGGCACACAACTGAACTCCGAACCAGTGCATAAATCTAAAGTCTCAATCGAAACAAGTCAGCCAGTAGAGAACCTCTGGCGTCTAATTTAAAATCTGACTGGTTTCTGGTTGGGAGTTCCGTATTGTAGTCGCCCATGACACAGATTTGCCCCTTTACAATAAATCTACAAAAATGTTATAAATCTCTTCTAAAGCATTAATAAATACAGTTACACTATGGTTTTTGCAAGGTAAGTAAAGCTGGAAAAGGAACATGTAATTCCCTGGACTTAACATGAACTCTTTACCAATTACATAGTTTGATTGTAAGTTAAGCGCTGAAATTTGACCAGTTAAGTTTTTATTCCATAGAAATGCAATGCCCCATTTACCAACTCGTCTGTTACTTGGTATAAGTAATTCTGGGTCTGCTATCGAAAAACTGGTAAAACGGCTATTTATACAATTTAAAAACTGCAAGTCATGATAATATAACCAATGTTCACTAATACCACATACATCTATGCAGTTATCTTCCAGGAAGTCACTAAGATTATAAACTAGCAGATGACATAACACCTGTGCAATTCCAAGTGGCAATATTTAATATTTTACATTTGATAGTCATTCAACATCTGTATCTAATCCGCTGAAACGGTTATTGCTGGCGTACCTATTACTGGTCCAGTCACGATTTCAGGGCCTATTGTAGTCACGTTGCCAATAGTCTGTGTTGTTACCTTGGCTGCTATGACTCCTGTCACGTTCATTATAGTCGTCGTAATGATGATCACGCCGAGCCCGTATCCTTGATTGATAAGAGCCTTGCGATAGCCAAGGTCGGCAGATAACCCCTTTTGGCCAAAAATAAGGATCTTCGGTCATAACAGACACATGTTCGTCGTCCTCAACATTTACTCTTATTGTGACACTTGAGGGAAATTTACGTTTACGGAAGATTGAGATCTTTGTCACTTTTGGGCCTCTTTTTCTAATGTAGTTTGCAAGCTTGCTTTCGGTGATAGGAGCGGAACCCATCTAAATAAAAGCGCTTAGTCTGTCGTCTAATATACTGGTCAAAATTTCCATGTCATTATTGTCATCCCAGTCTCGGTTGTCGTGGTAATTACCGTTGCTATCTTTATTTCCTCTAGAGTATTTACGGGACATATTTTGACTTTTGTTTTTGTTTTCAGAAAGATTTCTATTAATAATCGCGATTTTTTTTATTTATTTATTTTTTATACCTTTATTTCGTCTATTATTGTTTTTATGTTGTTTTGTGTTGGGTCGCCTTGATTCGATTACGGGAATTCTCATGTTTCCAAATAGTGAGTTCGCCTTTGCATCGTATTCCATCGTCCTTAACTATAGAATCCAGGGTAGAGATACTGTCTTTTAAGTATTTAGTCGATTCAAGCATGCTATCTTCTGATCGCTTCACACTTCCTTTTAACTTTTAACTCGTTTATTAAGTCTTTAATTTCTTTGAGTTCTGCATTGTTTATATTTTCAGTTGCAGCTTGTCTCTGTTTAATAAGCAACAAATCTGCTTGAAGTGTCGAGATAGTTTCTTTAAATTTTTTAACTTCGGCACTACACACACGAGTCCACGTGACCCACAATATTATGTTTAATTGGTTTGGACACAGAACCGTTTCTTGTCGATCGTTTCGACGTACTAATCATTTCTTTTATTTCTGATGCGTCAGAACCTTCAATAACTAAGAGTAGCGAGTGGACATCTCGCGCGAGCTTTGCTGCTGCTGTTTCCCCTTGCCTTGTGTTTACTCGCCGCTTAAGATCACTGTCGATATCAAAGGGAAAGTCATCAAAGTTCTTTAAGATTTTAAACATCATCATGCGCACCCTATCCATGCTTGACTCCGAATTGTTATAATCCAACAAAAGTTTATCTACAAACATATCGAATGGCAAGTCTTTCACCATGGAGTGAAGCTTATTAAATTCTTTAACTTCATTATTGCTGCCGTCCTCTGGGTCAATTACTTAATTGGGAGTGAACGGCATTATATCATAGTTCATATCATAGGATGGTTCGGTGCACGCAGTGCGACTGTATTGGGACTCGGTGAAAGGAGAAACTATATTTCTTTGACCAAACTGTAGGCTTATAGTTTCGCTCTGGGACAAACATTTGTAGTGGTAGAGTTTACCGTTACAGGTATTTTAACCTTTTTTTCGTCGGACAATATCACAGGTTCTAACTCAAATAGAACTTTTTTGTTCCCATTGTTCTCCATTGCCCCGAGCACACAGGTAACCGTCCGATTGGAATGCAATATGGCTGCGCTTTTTCTTGTATATTCAATCTATATACCAAGTATACAAAAAGAACTAATTTTCAGTCAAAAACGCACAATTTCTACGAAAATTGTCAATATAATATCAGATTCAAAAATGTTTTTAACTTATCTTTTCGTCCATATAAAGTTTATCCAGAATGTAATAATAATTCCATCACAATTCATCAAAAATGAAGAGCATAAAAAGTACGTCTTGTTCACACCGGGTATGTTAACAAAGTCATATAGTTCATAAATTTACATAAGCAATATTCGATATTTTACTGTACTTGTTTTGTAAATTAATCTCATATAAAACCAGGTCCTATCATTTCTTTCTAATGACCCTCTTAAAAAAATAGGTACGTTATTGTGATCTTTATGTTAAGAACAAAGTTTTTGAGTATATTATTCTAAAAAATCATGATAATAAAGCAATAAAATTGAATGAAACGCCTGTCTTACTACTATAATGTATTTTTCGGGATGATGTATAGAAAATTTACTAATAATCAAACCCCGAAGATATACACACGCCAAAAGTTCTAACAGGTCATTAATTGAATTTATTTACAATGTATGCTAATTTCGTTTCTTTCCCTTGTCAAGAGAGCTTGTGAAAAAAACTGTTATGTATTTGATTTAATTATTAATTTGTTTGTGTAATCTTTATAGATTGTTTTCTTAAATAAATACAAAACCATTTACGTACATCGCATGGTCAAAATTAGAAGAGCCTTTAATTGAAAGGGAGTTAATTTTAAAATTTTGTACTTTGAATGCAATTTTAAAGGTTTTTTATGTATTTCCTATTAACGAAAGGTCCTTTTTAAACACAACAAGCAATATGGAGCGATTTTATGGTTGATTAACCTTAAATTGCTTGCAATGCAATTTAAGCAAAATTTAGGATCACCCTCGCAAATTGTTCCAAAATCAGTTTTGTCACAAGACTTAAGCTTAAAATGAAGACAGTTGTTGGTAACTGATCACAGTTAAAGAGTTAAATCAGTGTCTTTCTCATGACAAACTTAAAACAGAACTTGACCAATTAAAACTTTGGAGGTGTATACAACAATTGTGGTAAATGTGGCAGCCAATATGTGAAATAGATAACATGAACACTCATTAAGTGCCACATACCAGTCGTCAAAACGAATGAATAAATACGCATATACGAAAAATCTTCAGTCAGAAAGAACGCCCGACCCAGGCAACACATTTATGCAAACCAGGGTCTTTGAATAATAGAGACGTTCCTACTATTCGTGCTTCTATTATTATTAAGAATATTAAGAAATTATTAATTGTCAGATCAATTCTATGATGTTATGGCATTTTTAAAATTATTGACAAATGTTTAAGGTGTTTTTCATCAAACAAGCTTAAATTAAAAAAAAAGTAAAATTGCGATAAAAACATACATGCTGAATTTTCAAAATATTTCTGGATTTTCCTACAGATTCCCGTTCGCACTGCCCTGCTCCATGTATTCCGCTCGGTGCAGATGTCATATCGGTGGAAGACACGTTTTCTGTTGGATCAGTACTCGAGTTTGTCTGCAAATCTGGTGGAAAATTTTTTGGCGGTTCTAAAGAAAGAACGTGTATGAGAAATGGAAAATGGAGCGGCACGCCAATTGATTGCACAGGTATTGTGTTTATCGTGTCATTTTATAAGTGTTTTTATTTTAGTGAGTATGCAAGAGAACAAGTAACACTATTCTAAGAGAAGGATTGGAGTAGTTATCAGCTTATCTGTTTAACACACGAAAGTTTCGAAGTTTCATCACCAATGTTTTAAACAAGCGAGTGTCATTATCATAACACTTTTAATGTATTCTTTGTTTCACTGCCGTCTTTTTATAAATTTGTTGATAATTGTTTCTATACAAAATATAAAGAAGTTTATTTCTGACCAAATTTAATGTACAAGCTTACAGCGAAAATCTTATCAGCACCAAAAGAAATGATGCACAGATGAGGCATATATTAGACGTTATCTCATCAATTTGTAACATATAATTAATTGTTTACATAAAACAATTTTACTTTTTCGGCTATGGGCAATTGATTTAACTAAATTAAATATGAACTGTTTTCTTATTATTCTATATATATTATATATAACTCGTAAACATATATGTAGGTGAATCTTTGTATGATGGAAATGTTGGCATGACACTTTTGAACGCTCTGGAAGAACAAATTCCTGACAACAACACCGACGAAGAAGTTGATGCTGTAGCCTCAAAAACAATAAATGTCGGACGAAACGGCGGTGTTGATGTATATTTTCTAGTCGATGTTTCACGAAGCATAACTAATGAGAAATTCAGCGCAACAAAGCGTTTCATAAATGCAATTTTACCTGTGGTAAGTTAAAGTTTTGTGTCGTCCTTTCATAGAAAGGCGATACATAGGAATCGGTTGTCCGTCGGTCCGTCCATCACGAAAACATTACGTTCTCTATAACTTTGCCATTTCTTAATATTTATTCTTGAATTGTTCATATTATGCTGTTTATGACAACACGCGTGTAATGATGAAAAATTCTCTACGTTAAGGTCACATTTAATGGAGTTATGCACCTTGTTGTACTTGAATTTTGACACGAAAACTTAATTTTGGCTATACCTTTGTCATTTCATAACATTTCTTCACGAAACTTTCAAATTATATTGCTTATGACCATAGGCTCTTGATGATGCCAAACTCTTGAGGTCAAGGGCACATTTGATGTCGTTCTATCCCTTTTTGTACTTGCATTTCTATTCTAACATAGTATCAGAGGGTGACACAAGTATTCACCTTAACATCCATCTAGATGTACATTTGGTAAACTTTATTTTCTTGAGTATGTTAATTAACTGGGGAAAAAAAGTTCACATAATCTAGACAATGTTGTAACTATCTTAAATTGTACGAGAATGAAATGTTCTTTTCAGAACATTTTATTAATATTACAACGGATGAAAAGGGAACATTAAAAGCTACCGAAAACGAAAAATAATATTAAAACACGAGTGTTAGCTTGGTTCGGTGTAACACTGAATGTCAGTTAACTCAGCATTTGCACATTGCAAATTGTGAAAAAATAAACATTACAATTCTGTATTTATAACTTTATAAAAGCAATATTTAACATTCCACCTTACGTAAAATGACAATGGGGTCATTTCTTGACATACTTAGTCCATGTATTTCAGCTTATTATGACTCACCCATTTCTAAAAGTCAGGTACGTTATATGTTTTATACATCACCTTCATTTCAATGATATTCATTTAAGTCGAACAATTAATACGTTTTTCAATGTACCGTTGTATGACAAAGATACTATGGACAGTATCTTTGTATTGGGAAAGGCTTAATAAAGTATTAATTATATTTTAAGGTATACATGTAAAATACAACTCCTACGTAATCACAGACAAACAATAAATACCCGAACTTTGCAAAATCAGTTGAAATAAAAACAAAGCCAATTTCATATGACATTTCCTTGTAATTTATACACTTCAATTCTTATTCATAGGAAAGGAAATCGTTTTTGCGGACACACTGCATTATTTTAGCTTTAAAATGTACCTTAAACATGTGCATATTTTTAAGGTTACTTGCCAACAATTACAACTATTCAAAACTTGAACTGTTCAAACAGTTCAAAAGTAACATAGTCGTATATACAATTGGTTTGCTGTAATTCTAATAAACTTAGTATATTTCTAACTATATCATTGAAAGTAATGAAGCTAACCGCGATTTGTAAAACAGTTAACGTACGTGACATGGTGCTAATCGGTTGTGTTTGTGCTCAAATATTTCTGTTGTAACAGATGTATAAGGGCAAAATATGTGTGCATACGTTAGATAGTGCCAAGAAAATGAAAAAGTAGGGGAAATAAACTTTTTATTTAAAGAATCGTGTTGCATGTACACGTACCTGACATTAACGTACTTGACAGTCAATTTGCAATTTTCTGCTATGCAATCAATATATAAACTGCCACTAAGGCATGTTTTACTTCAATCATGTGTCAATAAAAAGATAAGACTGCATGAAAAACGAAGAACAATGATTCGGAAATATAATTTCAAAACTACGGACGAGCAAGTCAGTATACTATTTAACGTACCTGACAAATTCTAACGTCCCACCTGTAATTTTATTTTTTCTCAATTAATCTTAGATTAGGTGATTCGACGATTGCATTTTAGTTTGTTTCATTCCACAAAATTATATATTAAGATTTAGTAAGCCAAAGTTTAATGTTTATTGATGACGTCTACGTTTGTTAAAGTAAGGTTAAAAGCATTTAACGTTCCTGACCAGTATATTTGCGACAATCATTTTCGCAAATCTCGGTTAGTCAGTTTATCGGAGAATTGTACAATTTTAAGTTATTTCGAATAAACTAAACCATACCCGTTAAAACATGGCCTATTTTGGTGTTTTGTTTCTTATAAAGCTGAAGGTTTACGTTAATATTTAAATAGACCCCTTTGCGACAGACGATTTCTAGGAATTTTCAGCTAACTGATGTCAAATATGCCGATATGAATAATTACAATTCAATTATGATGTTCGTATGATGTTTGCTATATATTAACCATATCGAAATACAAGTTAAACCAACATTTCTTGCTTATATTACTCAGAGTAATGACTGCGACATGAAAAAAGTGAAAATGTCATTTTATCTGACATTTAATGTGTAACAGAGCCTGTTCATGAGCAGTTATGGGAAATCATTCAATTACCGTTCTTTGCCAAGATAACTTGATGGATTAAACTGCTGGGGCCATTGTACATATAAGGTTCGTGCACCCTAGAACCTGGTTTAAACACCCCAGTGGCAAACTGTATTGCCATAAAAGGTTCCATGGCGACAACTCCTTAATAATTTCTTTTATTCGTTAGTTATGTGTGGCGTATTTTTTGACATAAATGTTTTTTTTTATAAACCCAAGTTTCTACAAAAACTGTTCAAATTATGTCCGGTATTCTATTTAAATTTTACCAAAGTATGTAAATGTACTTGGCAAATAATATTTTCATGTTAAACGCCTCTTTTTGAGATTACCATTTTATATACACATGCTCTATTTTCCTCCCTACTATTCGACTTTGCCGTAAGATTGTCTTATTCCACTATTCCTGATACGTTTATTTCACTAATTTTTTGTAAACATGACGATTTGCCTCTGAAAAATAAAACTCGCAAAATATTTCACGCGATCTTAAATGAAAAAAAAAAATATAAAAATCAAAATCATCAATGTTGTCACATATGTTATATTTACATGTTTATTTATATGTTCGTCCGGTTCGCCCTTATTTTACTTTATACATTACCTTTGCCATTTTCCTTGGTGCAATAAACTTGCCCGAACAGGTTGACAAGTGAACAAGCAAGCTCACATTGTCCTTAATGAAGGAAATTTGATGTAACAATTAATTCTGTTGGTTATGCATACTGATGTTAACTTAATTAACCTTTACATTTAGTTTCACCACAATATCTGACCGCCTGCTCCATACCAGCTATCAAACCGAAAGAAGCATCGATACTTTTAGGTTTCGACAGTAGATTTACATACTAGTGTCCAAAAGAAACGATACCATTCGTTTACAAGGACATACAACCAAACATTTCTATAGAACATTTGGATTTGTCTAATTCATTCGAGAGACCTTTCAACAGCATCATGCATGTTTACTGAAGATCAGTTTCATCAATCCTGTAAAAGCATAGACAGAATTTAAACATGGCTCTTAAACAAACATTTCATTGAAAG
Organism: Corbicula japonica; assembly: GCA_038501625.1. NCBI lineage: Eukaryota > Metazoa > Mollusca > Bivalvia > Venerida > Cyrenidae > Corbicula > Corbicula japonica. Next base: position 123,140 of record JAZAYU010000367.1, on the reverse strand, counting down.
TTTAGTATCGTTTCTTTTGGACACTAGTATATGTTGGTAATTGCAGAAAAACCCAGATTAATCTGTTTTTGGGGAAATCGATGATAATCCCAATTGACATGACTAGTGTTTCTTTCAAAACGCTGTTCGTTCTTCAATATATAGAATATAAGTAGTTTACACTATCAATAAAACGGCTGAGAGTGATTTTCACTTTACACTGTACCTTCCAATTGAATAAAAAGTTTATATTATCTAATCCAAGCAACCTTTTAGTGATACTTTTCGCAGATTATAGTGGTTTTGTAAACCTAAAATAAAAGGATTTTTTTTATTTTGGTTCTTTTTGTCGTACATTGCATTAATCGGAATCGACATGATTTCGACGTGCTTCGTTATTGTTAAATGTTGCTTAAGTATCAGACAAGCTCAGTAAGATCATGTTTTTCCATTTATAAACCAAACAACAACAAACTGTCAAGCACCCTAGGGCCCAGTGTTATTATTTCAGCTTGGTATTAACGACGGCGAGACAGGTACACGACTTGCCGTATATTACTTCGCATCGAAGAGCAAGAAAATGTATAAAGACCATTTTCATGAAGAGCCATACGTGTCATACATTGAAGCCCAAGAACTCATAAGTGCGACACATATAGATGAAGTGAGAAACCAAACTGGTAAGATTTTAGGAAAATTTATTTGTAAAATGTGTGTGCAAATTAACAAAAAGAACTTGAATTTTGTACTTGTCCAAATAACAAATTGGAAATAAAACAAAATAAAACAAAACAACAAATCAATGCACGTTCTATAACACACGTTTATTTAGTTGTTGACCTTCCGAGATCTCGATTTCATTTCCTAAACTACGTATTCCTTCTGAGTTCAATTTTTGTTTTCCTGGTGGTTTTCAATTCGTGCTCGATCTGCCCAAGAAATCCACAAAAATAAGTACCTAACGAATAATACTTTTAAAACAGGAATACAACGAGAGAGAAACACATAAATCAGCGGGCCAATCAAGTTCTTCCTCGTCCATGAAATTTAGTTTCGACAAAAAAATCAGTGAAAGAAGTGTAGTTATCAGTTAAGTTACCTCCCTTGATGGCAATATGCTAATTTAAAACCATGCAGAAAGTCATTGTGTGTAATATTATATAGACATACTTTACATATATTCTATGAAGGTTATACGGATGGTTTGTACTTTTTCTATCGTTTGTATGGTTGGCTTTATGAAAAAAAAAGTTTGTATGGTTGGCTATGCGCCGCCGCCCTGTCTGTATCGTTTTGGAGATATCTTTACATACAACGTACATACAATGAATACAGATGAAAACTTTGATTTCTTCTACAGGGTCTGGAACAGCTATAACATCGGTTTTAGAAGACATTAAACAAGATCTGCTAACAAAGAGAGTGAATATAAACAAAGGCGTTTACAGACAAGCACAACAGGTCATAATATTACTCAGTGACGGTAAGCCCTTATTCTAATGTCACACTGTAATGATAATTCGTTCGCATTTTTTCAATTGACAAAAAAAAGAAATTTATCAAAATCTTAATAACCTTCAATTTTTTGTTCGCTCCCTGTTTGCGTAAACTGATCTGTTGATTTCTGTCTTAATAATCATGATAATTGAAAGTTCTTTATATGATCAAAACATTTTCGTCAGGATCATTATACTCATGTGGGCATACAAAAGACAGTTCTATGTAGCTTAGTTATTTTAAATTTATGTAAATAGAATTTTGGAAAATGTTTAGGTCTCGCTTTGTTATAACTATTCTCGATTATGTAAAATGAAGATACACTAATAACACGAATATTTGGGCAAGTGCGTTTTGCCGTTACATAGATTTTGATATTTTTATCTTTTACTGCTGTCAGTGTAATGAGTAGTGACGACGGTCCTTAACATGTTTTCACTTCTATTGAATAAGTTATTCGGCGTTAGCTGTCTAAGCTCACTTTTGACCTAGTTTTTCGACCAATGAAATGTTGTAAATAATACTCGTATTCTATTATTATGCAGAGGGAAAATGAAATAAACTATTTCGATTGGTAGCTATTTACACCAGAGAGGCATCTAGAAGGGTGGAGAGGTATCTAGTGGGATTTTTATTATTATTCAGCGGAAAAATCAAATAGATTATTTCGATTGGTTGTTAGTGGGTGTTGTATTAGAGAAAAACATATTTACGATTTAAATAACCAGTTAAGTCAATATTGATGGCTTAAATACGATTTTATATGGAATATTCTTGGGTGTCAGGTAAAAACTTGCGTACAGTACACAGTGTAAAACGAAAAGGAAGTGTAGATATTTCTAGTTCTTACTGGTTCCTTTTTAGTTCCTTTGATACTGATTGTTAATGTCAAGTACAAAATACAAGTTCATAGTGTAGTGTAGTGGCTAACACTCTCGCCTCGCAAAGCGGAGGCTCCGGGTTCAATACTCAGTACTGACACTTTTTTAAGTTAATTTACGTAAAAGTTGGTAGATTTCGCTCTTGTAACAGGATGTTTTTATTTATTTACATTAAATTTCATTGACATTTATTCATCTTGAGTTCTAACTCTACAAGAGGTATTTTATTGAAACTGAATAAATGTAGATCAAGACTTAATGTAATACATTTCTTCTTTGATCGACTTGTTATCATTGTATGAAATTGTTGCAACAGCTTCAACATTTTTTTAAAGACACTTTAAATGAATGTATAAGTTGTCATGATTCGGTCGCTTAATCTCTTGGTCATACTAAGAAGGCAGGAAGGGTTCGTCAACAGCTATAACAAGTAAAATAAACTAACTAAACTGTGTCTGCTTCGCCTCTCTGTATTTCTTTCTTTCTTATATACATGTATATATAAATCTATTCCATCAACGCCGTTTATCTTTTTTAAAGATATTTCTTGTTTTTAAGTTGTTAGAAAATTGAGATATTCGTGTGACCTTCTTGTCAGGTCTGGTAGCAGATTTGAAAACATTAACATATATTTAAAAACCGTTTGTATTTATCTCTAAGGTATTCAACCGGATCGACTCAGGAGGGGTTAAGTTACATGGTACTTTATCCAATATTTGGCATAATTGTTGGTCTCTTTAACATCAAAATTTTAAATAACAGACAATAATATATAATTTCAGGAGTATTTACTACAGCCGGAAGTCCGATAAAAACCGCAGAAGACTTGAAAACCTCATTTGAGGTTGAGATTTACTCAATATTTGTCGGCGACGTAATCGACGATAAAGTTGGTTTTCGCACGATGGAAGAAATAGCCTCGAAAAAAGAAAATGAAGAACATTTTTTTGCAATTACAAACAGAGACAATTTTGACGACGTTCTGGACAAGATGATACGAGGAGGTATTATCTTATCAATAGTAAATAAATTTGAACCTTAATTACGTGTAATGAGACACATGTCAGTTTTGCATAATCAAGCTTTCCAGTAGGTTAATGTAACAGTACTTTCTCTGTGTACATTTGTACTAAAGTTGGTAATCTAATAGAGGTTATCACTTTGTTTTATTTGAACTGTTTGTCAGTTGGAACACTTTAAATCATGGATACTTTTTGCGCAAAAGCTAGCCAAGCAATGATGCATTTGAGCGGGCATAAATTAAATAAATTATATTATAGTGTTTGGTGGCTTTCAATGTTACCTACATGTATTATCTATGACGTGATAATAATATTATAGTTTTAATAGGGGCTTACTACATGTGTGTCTATCAATTTATGTAGGTCGCTTTTGCATTGATTGGTTTCCGCATCAGCTTGTTCGGTTACTTTTATTCCACGCAATCGTGTTCTTGCTGATACGACTTCAGGGTCTCTGGCTTCGGTAAGGTCATTGAATATAGCCCTTTCGCTTGAAAATGCTATTATCTTCTTATTTATATGTCCATGTGCTTGTGTGGTTTGAGTTAATTCACCGAGACAACTTGTTTTTGTTTGTTTATATGAGAACTCGCTGAGGCAATTGACGAATGTGGGGTTAGTGTAACCTATCACCTGGTTTAAACCTCCAGTAACAAATCGCTTTGCCGCTCACTGTTTCAAGGCGGTAACCGCTCGGTTTCTCATTTTCTTTTATTGTTTAAGCCGTCTATTTGAATCTGACCATTATACAAACCATGCTCTTCATTCTGTGTTTATTTTGGGCTCCGTTAGACGACTGATCTTTCAGCATGTGGCAAATCCTTGCCTGTGCATTTCAATTTTGTGTCTCGTGTTTTGAGGCACAATGATGCAATATTTACTAGTCGATGGCGTTATTAGGTATTCTATTTTGAGGCGCGTCACGGGAAAATGTACCTTCGGTCATTTTAGTGATATTTCAGTTTCTACTACATTTAGAAAGAACTTACACCTATAAATCAATTTCTTGTAATAAAAATATGATTTTGTTACACATTTTGACAATAAAATGGTATTTTTTACTACGAAATGCATAAAAAGTATTGTCGTCTGCTTAATTCATGACTTCATATCAAAGATTGACGTCAACTGTCCGAAGGTACTTTTTCCCGTGACGCACCCCATTTGGCAATAACGTATGTCAAAGGATAACATCACGCCAACGCCCGTAAAGTAAACAATTGTAAAAATGGAAATTATAGTTTTCAATAACATTTGTAATTCTCATGCACTATAAAATATGAAATAGCTGACATATGTTTTAACTCAGTTTATATTAGGACATAAATATGATTCACCAAGCATGTGTGGCATAGCCGCGATTATACAAAAAAACGTTATTCGGAAGTTTACTAATGGAAAAAATCTTTCAATGCTGAAAAACGAAATTCTCTATTTTTACGCTGCAATTTTTTTACGTCAAATACTTGAAAACTTGATCACCCTTTTAAATGTTCCAACTGACAAGTGGTAACCTCGAGTATATGATCAACTGTATTTCACTGAGAATGTACTGATTATTTACTATAAAGCATGATACATGTACACTACTAAATACTACGATAACAGAAGGATTAAATAAAAATGAGAAGCTTATTATGTTATGAAAGCTGTAATATTGATAAAAAAATTATTATTCTTACTTATATATTATTTTTATACAATGTAACACTATTGTTTGTTTTATATTTTCACAAGCTGTCAACCTATCCTGTGGGATTACCCAAGAACACCTAACCCAAATGAAAAACAACTCATATCAAGATGAACATAATGCGTCTCCACATGCGTGGCCATGGATGGCTGAACTCCGATCTGACACGGTATAAACTGATAACGGATAATTAAAAAGCCACATGATACACAACCGAAAATAATTTTACAGCAAAATTTAAGATGGGCGAATTAAATACTTCAAATAATCAATACTAGTTAATACGAAATGAAATGCGTTTAAAAATCTGCTAATAACCATATAAAACTAACTTGTCTGTCATGTCTCCTTTCTCTCTCTCTCTCTCTCTCTCATACATACAAGAATTTAAGAAAAATGTTTTTTATGACGTTAATGACGTCATTATTGACGTCTGACGTTGCATCAGTCCCACACAGGCTTTCTGGTGCCAAATTTTTGTAGATTATTTTTCTAATCAATTGATAATGATATATATTTAGCAAAATATATATTTATAATAAAGGAATATATAAATAAATAAATAACATTACAATTAAAATGAATAATTATAACATTACATGATTATAACTTAAGTTGTTGAAGCAGTCAAAGTCACAGTCATTTGGAGACATAGAATTCTAAATGATGATCAAATGATGATAATGATGATGATGATGATGATGATGATGAGTATAAGGATGATGCTGTTATTGATGATGACGAAAAGGATGATGATGATGATGATGATGATGATGATGATGATGATGATGATGAGGGTGGTGTTGATGACAATGATTTAATGATCATGACAATGGTGGGGGCTGATGATGATGATGATGATGATGATGATGATGATGATGATGATGATGATGATGAAAAATGAACTTTTAGAAAAGCAGTATGTACAATGAACCTCGTTTCCAAGTAATTTGTGGCATGGTGGTGATGATGATGATGATGATGATGATGATGATGATGATGATGATGACAGTGATGATGATGGTTGTTGTGATGGTGATGATGATGATGAAATGGTGACATTGATAATTATGATGATAATGCTGATGATGATGGCGAAATTGCTGTTGATGATGATGATGAAATGAAATATTTATATCATGTCTACACAAATGTATGTGTATCCAATTTTTATAACAAGATAACTATAAAGTTTGGATGAACATACGATATTATTGAATATTTTTGTGAAATAATTTGAACGTTTATAAGTTTATTACACAAAACGCTCATGTCAGTTTTAGTGATAATTCCAACTGGACTTTCTGTTTCCAACAGTTTGATCCACGACACCTCTCGAAGTTTTAGATAGTACCTTGATTCATCCCGTATTCTTTCTAAAATAACTTCCCCAACATTGTCTCCCGAGTGACTATTTTGATGAAAATGGTTCAGGACCGCTTTGTCCCTTTTAAGTCTTATATCCGCCTCATGCTCCTTATATCTCTCCGCCACTGATCTTCCTGTCTCTCCTACATATACAATCTTCTTACAGGCACTGCACTGCAGGTGAGTCCGTAAATGACATTTGTCAATTGGCAGTTTTGATTTTCGGATTGTGTAGGATATGTCCTTGCTCCCTTTTTTTAAACCTTGGCAGCCCTTGCATATAGTTTTACAGCACAGATGTTGAATTTCTCCTCTCTCTCTCTCTCTCTTTGTTTAGTTTACCATGTACAAGGATATCTCCTATCTTGGTATCTCTGCGGTAGGATACGAGTGGTGGAGAACTGAACACCTGTTGCATTTTCTCGGACTTGTAAAGTGTTTTCATGTGCTCATTGACTATTTTAGTGATATTTGGGAGTTGTTTTTGAAAGTCACAACCAGCGGTACCCTTGTATCTTGTATTTTTGCTTTTGTCTATATTTCAGCAAATACCTTCTATCTAACCTGTCTACTTTTGTCAGTTGGACTTCAATAAAATTGCCACTATATCCTCTTTTGCGTAGCTGCATTTTAGCTCCTGTCTCTGTCGTTTATAATCACTTTCTTTTTAACATATCCTTCTTATTCTTAAGCCAAGACTATATGGTAGTGATTTTTTCATGCTGTTTGGATGGCTTGTCATAAAAAAACATTTTCCTGTATGAATGCTGTGACAATAAGAAAATGTAAACTTGTTGTTGCAATTTCAACTGAAGAAGGCTGATGGCCGAAACGTTTTGAAATTAATAGTTTAAATAAATATGTGATTATTATTTCCTATCCCTTCATGGATAAACAAAATGTACATATTGATGAAAGCATATTTTTTGAGTAAAGCTAACTTGTACCAACGTAACATTTGCACCACACGTTAATAAATAATACTGTAAGCAAAATTGTGTGGTTCTATTAATATTTTAATGCAAAATAAACAATTTACTTTAGGAACATGTATGTGGAGGATCGTTAATTGAAGATCAGTGGATCTTAACAGCTGCACACTGTTTTGAATCAAAACCAGTAACCATGGTTCATTTAAGTAAGTTTCGTTCGTGAATTACTTCAGGTTATGACATGTTAAATGTAACAATACATTAACACATTTGAACACAAAACCGTTTTATCTAAATTTGTTATAAAACCCATACTATTACAAGCTATTTCGGTCGAACCATGTGTATTTCAGCAAACCGAACATACGTAGTACATTCTCCATTGGTTCTATCAGTTATCGGTTCTGATGAATACTGTATCTGATAGTATCCACACAAAACATAATTAAATCTATTAATTCGTTATATGAATACAACTTTAACGATTGCATTATGTAGTACCTTTATGCATCCTAGTCAATTATCGCTAATACTCAAAAACACGTTGAAACTTCAGATCAGTCACTTTTTTTTACTTTCGTTTGTATTTCAGAAAAATTACGTTTAGATCAACAGATGGCGTTTCTTGATACTCCAGTTAACCAAAATGATATACATCTTCATCCAAAGTTCAACAAGACAGACAAGACAAACAAACCAAGTCATCTGTACGATATTGCACTTATAAAACTACAAAAAAAGTTTCCTTTCAGTCCAAGACTGCTGCCTGTTTGTTTGTGGAATGACAATATAAATAGTAGGTTGTTTTAATTTCAAAAATGGTTTCAATCGCAATTTTTAACATACTCTCACATAAATCTTAGTTAAACATTCACAACATTACATTTTTCGCAGATTGTTGCTATTAAATTTTATTTCAATTCATTTTACAGTATACTACTACATTATTTTGGTCCAAGGATTCCCTATCATAATCATGACAAATGGGATTTAATATAAATATATTGCATGAGTGTGAGGTTAAGACGGAAAATCTGTCACCGAGGGTGAACTGTTTTGGCGGGAACGAGGCTCTGTCGAGATTTTTCTATGTTAACCGAATATCTTATGCAAGATATTTTTCTTGCACATGTTTTACTGTTCATAATAGCTGTGTACATGTGTTAACACACCCGTCAACCGGCAGAGCAAGGAGCGGACGGCACAACCAGGCGCAAACTCGGTAAGTTTTTTCATACTTGACAGCGGTGTAAGAAATTATCATTTTTGCTTGTTTTGATGAACTTTTGGAAAGAAATACCGGCTGATTTTAAAAGCCAAATGAATTCTGCACATATTCGTTGAATTCGCAAGTAGTATCCTGATATAAATAGGGAAGTTTGTGATGAAAGTTATGCGTTTTATAGCAAAATGCTCCATAGATCTGAAAATCTGCATAAATCTGTAAGCACTATTGGAAAATTTAATCATTCCCCTGGTAATAATTCGCAAGGGCTTAGTGAATAGAGCTGGGGTATAGAAATGGGCGGGTCCATGGAGCAGAAAGCGAATTTATTGGCGGGGACCAGGAGCAGATATAATCGAGTACGGAAGTATCGTTTGGTGTATTGTTTTTACACTATTCTACGTCCTCAATAATAAAATTTCGTTAAGATACAATGATAGCATTGTCCGTCCTTATGTCTGTTCATGTCATAAAGTATACAGAAATCATTTCTAAAGGGGTTATGTAAGCTTGTCATGCTTGAACTATCATAATTAGTTAACTAAATTATCGCTATTTAATCGTATATCTCTTCCCTCGGAAGAAAAAAAAACGTTCTTCATTGATTTCAAATAAAGATTCAACTATTAGTTATCGAACTTCTTCTGGGAATACTTTCCTTCTAATTTCCTGTGATTTTTTTAAACTTTTATAGTAACTTTATGTTCTGTTTTGAAAACGAAAGTGGAATGGCTGACGACCAGATTACCCCAGGTAAAGTTTCGACATATTTCACCATCATTTCGTTATCGATTTATGTAATCAATTCAAAATTCAAAATTGATGTGTTTTTAGAAGTATTTGATTTTTTTTCTGCACATTGGGTAGTTTTTAGTTTTGGTTAAATTTGCGATGAAGTGTAGCTTAGTTGTTGAAATTTGCAAACTATGTTGATAATTTCCAATAATGAAGCCCAAAAAGCATTTTCTGTCGCTTAATCTGGATTTATAAAATATACCTTTTTCCACTTGTATTAAAACCGGCATTCACCAACTCGAGCAACTATAACACACCTTTTGTAAAGTGGTTAGCTAAGGTATGTACGGAGTGTAAATGAAAAATTGTTTGCGAGTGTACGGTGTAAAGTAGGTAACGAATCCATTTTCTGCCAAAATAAACTTCAGTACCTGAGCATACACATACACTGATTAAGGATTTGCGTTTAGTGTCGAAAGCAGTGAGCATGAAGCTGTGTATTACTATTGGTATTTGTATTTTAAGACCAAGCGTAAAGTAAAACATTTAAGTATTTTCAAAGAATAAACGTGTTTAATTTAACCATTCACATTATACGTGACATAAATAGTAATGTTAAAACGCCGTTTCCGTCCGTCTTACCACTGTTGATACGCGACCATAACTTAAAAGAACAATGTAAAACCTTAGTTCATTCCAAAATTTATTTATCATTTTTATTCGGCCTAATGACCATTTAAAAACAAACGTATGTAATTTTTCTTTGGTAACATATTTGCCTTTACCAGTTACGAACGAGATTTCATTCTATGGAATAGACTATATTACTGGTTTTAAAAGCTTACGCATATCTTTAACGAGATTTTTATGGGTTTGTTGCACTTACCATGAACTAATATAAATAAAAACAATAAACAGATGTGGACATGGAAGAAAGTCTATACGAGGGCTGTCCGGAAAGTTCATATACTACTTTATTTTTTACACTAAAGCAATACATACATAAAACAAATTTGGCCAGCAGATACATACATATCTAACAAACAAATTTACAAAAAACTGTCAGGCTGTGATAAACATTAACATAATAACAGTCCTTACATCCAACATATATACATAATCACGGAGCACTTTTAAACGTCATCAACGTCAAATGAATGTCACGTAATAATTCCTTCTCAAAATATCGCCCACACGATTTTACACATTTCTGGTGCCAGTTGACCCATTGCTGGTATACCCATTTTTGTACCATTCTCGATTAAAACCAGATATCGCTGATCTAACACCAACGCAAAGTTCGTCCAAATCACCAAATCTTTTCCTGCGCAATTCCGACTGTTCTAACGCGTTCTACGTAATTCGGCTCTTCTACTTTCGATAGTCCGCTTCGTTACTTATCTAACACATTTTCATCCCCGCTTCTTAATCTGCTTTGCCACTTAAACACAAGTTGCCTTGAACATTTACCGGTCGTATCTGCTTTTGAATTAAACTTCGTCGTCTCAGTTGGTGTCATATTAGCATGAACACAAAACTTGATAACACTCCGTTGCTCCGTCCGTGAAATTGATGTCATTTTTTCGAAACACCCTTAATGCTCCTAACGGTCGTTTACAACTTGTTTATTAACGTATGACGTCATAATTTTCACCAACTGTCATGCAATGATATCAAATAACTTCGCGTAAGTAAAAACGCGTTAGGCATAAAGCTTTAACTTTATTAACTTTTATTTTAAGTAGCTACTGTCATGGAATCAAAGTGCTCCGTGAACCGTCGGTCATGTTTTGCGAATATTATTGTAATCATATCTATTTATTTAAAAATATGTAGCCAATACACACTTGAGCAAAATACCAAAACAGCTTATTGATATGACTGCTTATAATTATTCTGTAGCCTTGTCTACGAACTTTCCGGACAGCCCTCGTATTTTATAATTCCCAATTGATTTTGAGACAACAGATGCTTTTTTGAACTTTATATAAGAAAATATTAACATAATTCGCAAATTTCAAGAACTTCACTTATTGCAAATTTAACCAAAACACAACGTGCTGAAAAAAGCAAATACTGCTTTAAAAACAGGTAAAGTTAGCTTCACAATTTTGTAAAGTTTAGAGAAGTTGATAAAGTAATGACGGTGAAATAAGTTTAAACATTATCTGGGGTAAACTGAACGTCAGTAATTAACCTTCGTTGTCGGTGTTTTGATGTGTTTTTCCTGTGAACGATCAACAACAGTGTGATAAATTTTTAACTAGCGATAATTCGGTTAACTTAAAAGAGTTCATGCATTACAAGCTTACCAAACCCCTTTAGAAATGGTTTCTGTATACCTTGCGACATGAACAGACATACGGATGGACAATACTATCACTGTATGTCAACAAATTTTTATTATTGAGAATGTAGAATAGTGTCAAAACAATACATCAAACGATTTTCCGTACTCGATTATAATCCTGGTCCCCGCCAATAAATTCGCTTTCTGCTTCTTGGACTCGCCCATTTCTATACCCCAGCTCTATTCACCAAGCCGTCTCGAATTTGTTAAAAGTATGTTTGTGCTTATATTTAACATATTGCCAGGGGAATGATTAAGTTTTCTAATAGTGCTTACAGATTTATGCAGATTTTCAGATCTATGGAGCATTTTGCTATAAAACGCATACCTTCAAGATTTCATCACAAACTTCCGTATTTTAATCGCGATTAAATGTTTATTATCCATTCTACCACTTTAGAAATCAATGGATATGTGCAGAATTTATTTGGCTTTAAAAATCAGCCGATATTTCTTTCCAAGATTTAATCAAACTAGCGAAAATGATAATTACTTACACCGCTGTCGAGTATGAAAAAACTTATCGTGTCTGCGCCTGGATGCGCCGTCCGCTCCTGGCTCTGGCGTTTGACGGGTGTGGTGTTGAGTCTGAATTTCTTTTTCAATTCGTTAAAACGTTGACGTTAATACACTTAATTTTCTAAATGACGTCATTTACTTAAATACATGACGTCAAATACCTGAAAAAAGTGACGTCACTTATGTTAACACGCGACTCATTCTGCACCGGGGGCTGGGGGTGGTGGGGTAAGGATCGAAATTTCCTAAACGGGTGAAAACACTTGATGAACTGATCTGGTATGCAGGACAAATATTGTTTTAACCAAGTTTGGTGTATGGTGTCTAAGATTTTAATTATTTCGGGTACCGTGTACTTACTCTTACAGTGTGTACAGTACGTTTTAAAGAGTTCTGTCAACATTTAAATAAATTAAACAATGTTGTTGTTTGTTGTTTTTTCTTTTCAGACGAAACAAAGAAAAACTATTTGGACTACTTCGCAGATACGACCTTTGGAGTAGCAACAGGCTGGGGTTCGACTAAACACAGTGGTAAACCTGAAAACCATCTCAAGCAGATGCAGATGAATGTCAAATCTCACAAGGAATGCATCCAGAATCTGGATGTCAATCAAACGAAAGAAGTTGATGAAAATCTGATGTTTTGTGCGGGAGGAAGTGGTACATACATTTAACATGTGGCTTTTTATCCACGATTCTAATAAGCAGCCATACAAGCATTTCTTAAACGATATTGCCCCTAGTGTCGTACAGTAAGGCACAGCGCCTAGCCTTGCAATTTCGATCACGCTACCGACTGAGCTAGCCATGACACCCAATAAAAGATTAATTGGATAACAGTGAAACGTAAATGAAATCATCACCGAAAGACATCGGTTACCGACTGATAACAGTATATAAATATTACATGTCTGACAGGGTGACAGTTAAATTGTTAGCGAAGCCGACGTTGACAGTATTTTCGAAAGTTGACAACTTTACTGTCACTCTGTCAGACATGTAACATTTATTTTATTATACCGAAAAACTATTCAAACCATGAACAACTTTATTCAACACGCTTCGTGTTGTTTTTTTTGTCTTTCTCTTGATCCAGAGTCTTTAAATCTGCCTCGTTTACGGTAGAAAAACGTTTTGTTGCTTGACATTATTGTCTTCTGTTTACAGCGGAAATGTAAAAATAGATATTGCGCATGCGCGAATGGTACAGTATAATTTTCGAACATTCCGTACCTATGGTTGCGGGTAATAGTATTTTTCTGACAGTAAACTTTTTTGACAGTACTTATATGTCACGGTGGCCTATGGAAGATTAACATTGTAAATGAAATTGAGGTATAATAATACTAACTATATGTACGGGAAGACTTTCTACTTCAACATTGCAAAAATAGCGCTTTTGGGAATTTCATTTATTGCCCCAAGTAAAGAGAATACTCTAATAATTATTACGTTGTTTTTTTTTTGTTTTTGTTTTTTTTTTTTGCTATCCCGTATTTTAACTAGCAATACAGTACTTTCAATGGTAACCAACTTTTAAGAGAAATCATTTTCTTTCCTTCTATTTCGGAAAATCGTTACCGCATTTAGCTTTTGTGAGGATATTATACCGTACAGTTAACATGCAAAAATATATAACACTATCTGGGCCTTTGATAACTAGGTGCCCGGAAAGGTTTATTCTTAAGAACATTTTTAAAACAATAAAAGATGTTTATCAATTTTGATTTTAGAAATTGTCGATGGCATAAAGAAAAATATTGATGTTTGTACGGGGGATAGCGGTGGACCTTTTGTAGTAGAACATCCAACTCAAGAAAACAAATACATCCAAACCGGTAAGTTTTATTATATCCTTGGTTATGTTCCAAAGGTTTGAAGCAACTTCATAATTTCTACTGTTTACTTGATATGAATGCGCCCAACCCGGGACGTTGCGGCGAAGGCAGTTACATTTTTTTGCCATTTCTGCCCGTGATACTAGCTTAATGAAAACCGAGCGCTGTTAAATGATCCCGGAATTAGCTAGACAAGATAAAAACATAGCATTGAATCTAGTCGAGTTTTTTTGTCGTGGAAGTTTAAGTGAGGCCACTTGATTCCCATCCCTGTAAATTAAAAATACAAATTCTCCGAAATTCATCCTCGCGAACCTGCATATTCGGCACTATGCCTTAACCCAGAAATAGGCTGCGTAGGCAGTTAAATGCATTTTAATTGCTTTTTTGAAGCAGACTATTAAACTGAGCCTGTAATATTGTGCTACATGCATTTGTGGAATACGGCGACTTATAATTTTCCTTTTTAACTATTTTGATTGCATACATTTTATCGGATCTTTTCTAAACTAACATTTTCGTAGACGGTGTCAACCATTAATGATGGTATGGTACCTGTTTGTCTCTGAAACTTAGATAAATCAACAAGTACCTGGTATCTTAACAGACCTTATTGGTGGTTCTATAACCACCGTTATTAGCACAAGTTTTGGATACATGTAGTTGAAATGTTGAACATGTTCCAATTAACCCAAGTTTATGCGTTGTTGGTAATTTTATGCATTTCCACCACGGCATAATAACCGGGTATAAAATATTTCTGTACAGATTTATCATTTTTAGTGACCACACACAGTTCTCCAGAATCAGAATTTTTAAATTTTAGCGTCTCTTATTATTTCAACCACTCATTTTATTGACTGTTTATTAATTAGCTTATAACAGTGATCTAAGTGACCTCTAAATGATTTATAGTTTTTAGCAATTAAGAAAGCAGTCAGTATTCTCCACTTTATTAGATGTCTGAATTTTTAAATCGGCACTAAATAAACACTTGCCATTTAGTCTTTTTTTAAGGAAAGAAGACTATCACGTAATTGATGCAGTCGGAGAGGATAATTATTTGCATGTCAAGAGATTATTAGTTGTAAAATGGAGTAAGGATACATCTATATATGATGTATTTTGAGAAATTAAAAAATTTCCAAAATTAATAAGAATTAACTGCAACAAAATTTTTTAATGGAATAAAACCCTAGAACCTGGTTTCAACTCAGTGTCAAACTGTTTTGCTCTTGACTGTTCCAAGGCGGTAACCCCTCGTTTTGTCATTTTTGTTAGTTGTTCGTGGTGTCTGTTTTGAAATTGATAATTTTATAACATCTCTCTGTCTCTTCTTCTAGGCTGTGTCTTCTGAATGTGGCAATTCCTGATATGCATATTTCACTTGTTTGTTAGTGACATTGAACAATTAATTTGAGAATTGAATGTTAAATTCTAGTTGACAATGATGATAATTAAATATATATAAATCGTGATTAAGATTTATTTCTGAAATTTCTTTCAGGCATAATATCGTTTGGCTTTGGTTGTAAACAGGATGGCATATATGGGTTTTACACAAAGCTAACTGAGGAATTGCTAGAATGGATACGGAATACTACTGCCTCTTTTTAAACGTATAAAATTAGTACTAAATTATTTGCTCTAAAAATGTAAGGAACACAATCAATGGTCAACTACTTTCGGTGAATCAAATGCTTAATAAATATTGTATCACGTTCAGTAGAAAACATTGAAAAAAAAGGACAGATGTATCCGCTTTGACAACGTGGAAAGAAGAAACTGCGAATGTGCACACGACTATGGTCAAGTTCAGAATATTCTACAATTATTTTTACTTTGTATGCTTATTTTTTATTTTTGTTACTTGTGTTTCAAAAAATACGTTTTGTGTTTAATCTTACATGTACATTTTTTGGAGGATTGGGGCTGGATTTCACATCACTTACAGCGAAAATCATGTAAAATTAAATAGGCAATCAAATCAGCCTTTAATGAAAGGGCAACAGCATTTATAAAGTCATGTAATATAATGGATGAAAAACTGGAAAACATAACGAAAATAATGATGGCCAAATGGTACAACTCATTATATTTTTATAATGTTTTGTAATGTTTATATATTGCTGATTCGAAATAGCTGATAGAATTAAAATTCGGTAGGATTGAAACAAGGAGAGTTTATGTCCCCTGCACTGTTTCCACTTTTTATAAAACCTGAAATAGTTTGTGGTGATTTAAACTCAAGTTTTTACCTTAAAGTGTTTACCCATATGTTATTTGCCGATTATATGGTTATCCATACTTGTACATTAAGTTATTTTTATAATGCAAACATTTATAATTCATATTGATTCATAGTGATACCGTGGTGATTGTTGTAGAATAAATTTGTCCAGTTGCCTTTATCTATGAATATATATCTATGGTATTCAAAATGGTAGTAAGTTGTTTTTGAAGT
Source organism: Corbicula japonica (assembly GCA_038501625.1). Lineage (NCBI taxonomy): Eukaryota > Metazoa > Mollusca > Bivalvia > Venerida > Cyrenidae > Corbicula > Corbicula japonica. The sequence goes on along the minus strand of JAZAYU010000367.1, from coordinate 106,635 downwards.
TGTCATTGTTAATGGTTTCACTGTTTTTTGGCTGAGTGGTTACGCTGTGATTTCTGAATGTGGCTATACCTGATATGCACAGTTCAATTAGATTAAAAATTGATACATAGAGTTTCAGAAATTAATTGATCCAAACAGACCAATATTTTTGTTATATCTTTTTCATAATATCTTCTCTACTTATTTTACTCTAAATGTGTGTTTTTTGCCTTATCTGTATTAAATTTCTTGCATTACTTTAAACCTGTTTTAGTATTATTTATCTGTATCTTGTTTTCATTGATTTCAGGAATGTGTCTTCTGATCATAAAACTCACTCGCTCGCACACCTACTCACAAGCTTTCCAAAATTCACTCGCACATACTCGTTCCTTAAAATATGTTATAACGTGTAAATACTAGTATGTCTTATTTGTGGATTAGACATTTCACATGAAGAAATAGGATAATCCGCGGGTTTATTACGTTTTTGTTCATGTTAAAGTACAAAAGACCGATAAATTTTTGTTCAGTATTCGCACATATAATATCATGGTAATAAACATATGATGCATTAAAATACCATATCATACAGATCGATATACCGAGAATTACAAAAGAACTGGAAAAGTCCTTTTATTTTTATCGTGGTCCATGTACCATACTGAGAGACCCATTGTTATTTGAATTATTGTAAGATAATGCAAAGGTACAACTTTAAAGGTTCATTCGGGATGGATCAAAACTGTAGGCCTACTGTTAATTGGTGTAAATATTAAGTTGCGCTCAACCTGGGGCTAGGCGGCATGAGCAGTACATACATTACTGCCCATAAACGGGCAAAATCAAACCTAGCCTTCAATATTTTCATATTTGTGAAGAGGTTTTTCAAAGTTTCAATTTTCATCTGTGCTAATTAACAGAGCCTTGTCCGTTAGGAAAAAATGGATCCTTTGAATGCAAATTTTCAACACAGTAATCTACAAGCAGTAGTAGCTCAAATTCCAGAATTCTTTAATCAGTGAATGCATTTAATGTCCTCTTTCCATCGAGATAAAGTTCATGTTGGTAGAGTAATGTGTTGAAAAATGGCCTTTATGAATTTTCGATGTTTAAAAGATGTTATGGAGAACCATACAGGACAAGAATTTTGTCCATATTATAAGTATATTATAATCAAATAATATTACCTCTAATATGGGGTTCGGTCCCTTACCACCACGGCGACAGCGCATAGCTATGCAATTCCGACAACGATACCGACTGAGCTAGCCGAGACTACCCTAAAAAAAGATTAAACATATAATCCTGAAAAACGATATCATTACTGCATGACATCGGTCAATTATTTTACTGCTTACAACTTTGACTATACGTATTATGGACAGGAGACTTTTTACGGCCACCACACTGCGCAAATAGCGCTACTGTAAATTTCAATTGATAAAGCCTCTACTGGGGTGCAAACAAAACGATAACTCAGTTTATTTGATAATGACAGAAGGTGATTTGTTAATATCTCTCAATTAATGGAAACCAGTTAAGGGACATAAAATTTGACATTTGAGTTTAAACGTTTACACCGTATCAAATTGTGCTTTGACGGCCATTGGTAAATTAGACATAAAGAAAGAGAGACAACTTACTTTAAAAGTTGTTATTTTATCCGCTCAATTGCTGAAATTGAGGCCCGACTGCTGACTGCTAAGTTTCTAATAATATACGGAACAGGACAATTTTACTTTTTTTTTAATAACCCGGTCTGGCGAACGTTTTTAAAGTCTAGCGTTGACACGTTAACAGCAATGAAAATATGCGTTATATTTAATTGATAATTGCTGAGCAGTGATGGTTAAATAGTGTTTCCATTTGAATGTATTGTTTGAAGTAAACGTGAAGCCAACGTTCACACGAAAACGGCAATGGAATATGCGTTATAATTATAAAATTAAACGAGACTTACCTGTAAGGTGAAGTTCAATTATAATTCTACTGCTACTGGACCTCGGGGTTAATGAGATGAACACTTGATCTTATCAATGTGTGAAACATCAGTCTTTAGAGTACAGCAATACAGGCATGGATTAACTTCTTTGGGAGGGAGTATTGGGGTGGGCATTAACCCCGAGGTCCAGTAGCAGTAGAATTATAATTGAACTTCACCTTACAGGTAAGTCTCGTTTAATTTTATAATTCTACTACTACTGGACCTCATGGGGTAAATGAGAGTTTAGAGTCCATGACTGTATTAATATTATATTCAGCCATGAGTTGTTTATCAAGCAATCCCATTGCTTACATCATACCTTTTATTTATATGATGTTTAATTCATTTTCTAGATACAACGTTGTACTGCTATATGCATGTGAAAGTTCATTAGTAATGACCAGTCATAATACTTCATTACATAAATGCCCTTTTTTCATCCAACTGTTACAAACATATTAATGAATAACAATTGACATCACTGCAGGATATATACTTAGCACTTAGCATAGTGGTAAACATTTCCTATCATCTAGTGGGATCTTAAAACACCTGCAAATATGTGCTTACGGACTGCAAGCTTTTAACTGCCAATCTACCTCTGGAATGTCTTGTATTTGCTATGTACAGTGTCAGATCTTAAACTATTTAAGTAAAATATGAACCTCTAATGTAACAGATGGGTATGGTTTGATTTAAACAAACAAGCTCCTAATTTTAAGTTAAATACATCCAAAAGATCTCTGCCAGTGATCAACACTAGTATAAACAGAGTAATTCCTGGCCATATGATGTTTGTTTATAGACCAACTGGGTCACTTCAGAATGATAAATATCAGTTTATTTAATCTGGCTATGCAAACAGCTTAAGCCACTAGAAAGTTTCTTATTATGTATACTTTACTACTGGGCATTGCTTTCCCATAATAATGAATTTTATAAATATACATGTATGAAGATAATTGTTTGCCTATAATCCACTTGCAACAATGTTCAACCATTAAAACTGATTCCGAGATTTCGTTAATCACGTGAATTATAGTGCATGATAACTGGTTCCTTGTTTCCAGAAAACCCCCTCTATCATTTCACACACTATGCAATGGTTGAACCAAATTCAATAAAATGTATTCTCTACTTCTTAGAACATTTAAGAACTACAACTGCATAACTTTCTTTCCTTCTTATTTCGTTACCAGTTGTTTAAATTTATTTTTACATGAAACTTTATCTGTTGTTGCATCTTGTTGTTTTCCCCCTTGAATGGTTACATAGTCGATCTATGAAAGTAAATCAGTACTTCTTTAAGACTCATAAGGAATTTTCCGTAAAAGACAGGTACTGGCTAGCTGCAGTTAAAATCCTTACGGAAAATCAACAAAACAACGGTCAGGTAACCGGTCTGTGGAATGTGATACTGCATTCAATGTATCAACATAGTTCAAATTGTTTTTAATGATAACAACCAAGATCCTAAAAAACAAGATTACTTAATCATGTGTGATATGTTAGAGCTATATCACAATTGATTTTAGATGCCACTTACGACCAAGATGGTAATATATGAGGTTACTTAATCATGTATGGTATTTTATATTAAAATACCAATTTGTTTGAAACAGACAATGTTTCAAACTTTGATTAACCAAATGTATCTGCTGTTTTATTCTTGAAACTAACTAAGCATCTTTCATGTCTTTGGCCTATGGTGCTGATTTTATTTAAAACAAACAAACAACAAACAAACCAAACTCAGTTGTTAATCAAGTAACAGATAATGCACAAATACTTTCTAAAAAGAAGATTAATCAACCTTCTTTTTGAAAAATGTTATTCAATATGTACTGCTCCTCCAAACTGTTTGCTGCTGGCAGGTTTTGTTGAATATTTTAGTATAAGAACATAATTTAATTCTTTATGTTTCCACCGGTAATCCAAGCTTGAAATCAATTGGGCCAATATTTTTTAAGCGATATAAACCTGATGAAAAAACTAATGTATTGCCAATATAATACTTCCAAACAACATTAATACTTGACCGCCACACCATATTATCAGTACATGTATTAAAGCACATAACTGTGAAGCTTAAATCCCATATATTACGGGCACATGAACAACCTGTGCTGGATTTGAAATACTTATTTGTCAAGTTAATTTGAGGTACATATATTACAAATCTCGGTTCTTTTTGTTTCTTTATTATGAGGGCGATGATGATCATTAGCAAACGCAAGTATGCATACGATCCATTGTTTATATATATATCATTATAATTTATTCTTGACAGAGTTGAAACATTCAACTTGAGTTTACAAGAGAACTGGACGAAATCATTTAAATAGTATAACTAATAAATAATGACAATGTCAATTTATACACAGTGTACGTAACTGGTACATGGGTATCCAAGGTCACAGGATTCATAGTTCTTGCCACCCGGAAGTACTATAAATGAATTTAGAATTTTTAAAAAGGTCTGATAAATTTTCTTTCTTAACAATTATTTGTTTCTGGAAAATTTAACCAATGCTTTCCTTAAATGCATTGTTGTGCAATTTGGTATTTGTACTATAACTGATTTGCTATTATGAAAGCTTCCATAATGGTGTTAGTTAACTTAACTCTACTCTCCCTTTTTTGCAAACCACCTGGCTTTGACAGAAAACAATAAAAGTTCTGATATGTGAAGTAACAGACAAAATACACTGTGGTACTGTTGTTGTTCTTATTAACCTGTCCGAAAATAGAAATTTCAGACAAACCATTGTGCTACTGTTGTTTCTGTCATTGACTCGTCTGATAATCAGAATTACAGACAAAAACTTATTTTGCTATTTTATTTCCGTCATTGAATCGTCTGCTAATAAAGATTACATACAAACATTATGCTACTGTTGTTTCTGTCATTAAATCGTCTGATAATCGAAATTACTGACCAGTCGTCTAATAATCGAAATTACGGACAACTATCTTGTTACTGTTGTTACTGTTATTGACTCATCTGATAATCGAAATAACAGACATATCATTGTGCTACTGTTGTTCTTGTCATTGAATCGTCTGATAATCAAATTTTCAGACAAACATTGAGCTTATGATGTATCTGTCATTGGCTTGTCTAATAAACAAACATTACGGACAAAAATTGTGCTGATTTTGTTTCTGTCATTGACTCCTCTGATAACCCAAATTTCAGACAAAACATTTTGATACTGTTGTTTCTGTCATTGACTCATCTTATAACTGAACTAAGTTCAAATAACAGAAAAACACATTGCACTACTGTCGTTTCTGTCATTGACTTGACTGATAATTGAAATAACAGACAAAACATTGTGCTACTGATGTTCTTGTCATTGACGCGTCTGATAAAGTTATCGAAACTACAGACAAAACATTGTTCTACAGTAACTATTGTTTTATGTTTATGCAGACACGTTTGCTACTCACAAACTTTTCATTCGTACATAGTTTTACAAGAACATGATAACGCATCAATTTGATCGTTGTGGTTGATTCCCATTTTCAGGACAATTAAAGGAAGTCAAAGGACGGCATTGCTAACCTACAAGGCTGCTAGGCTGGTCTCAAACAGCCGAACATCACCAACCTGGGACCACAACTCGTAGTGTAGACATTCAAAAACACGCTGGATACAGTATGGTAAACAACCATTTTCAGCGTTGTTCGCTGGTTACAAGCAACCAACTGAAAGTTGGCGAAATCAACATTCCAGACCACACTGGAAATAAAACAGAACTACCGAACCAGCCGGGCATGTTCTGAACAGTTCAGTGACAGCAGACCCCTCGGATTATTGTATGGATAAAGATGTCTTATGTCTATTCTGCCTTTGAAACAAGAGAATTGTGGCCCTGGTGAAAATGTCTTACAAGATAAGAACATGCTAATCACTTACCTTTGCCCAGTGCGTATGCTTGTATCTCAGAACAACCACATTCATACCTTGTGATTTGGCAGCTAATCCATACCAAGTTAGCATTTAGGAATGCCGGATTTCACACCTAAATGATTCCATCATTAGGAATTGAATACACTGACAGCCAAAGTCTTTAAATTAAATTCTCAACTAAAATGGCCTCTCAGCCATGCCGCAAAGACTTTAGATATTTAAATTTCTTTACTGAATCTCAGAACTCCGTGCTAGGCATTAAACGCTAAAAGTCAGACCAACAGCTCTCAAGACTAGAAGCACGAGTGATAGTCAGATCATGTAGGACCTATTGTCCTTGACCATGATCGAGTAGTTTTAGCATCCTCACATGCCTGTAATTATTCAATGCCATATATTTGCCGAATAACCGAAACGAAATCAAGACTCAACTCTCAAACGACGGAGAGTTTAACACTGTCTTGCATGACCTATTGTCCTCAACGTTGGTAATAGGTCCCAGACAGTCTGATCACCCGCGGTATCAGATATGTCTAAAGGCTTTCTGCGAGGGTATCGTCCATTTCCCATGGTCGAACCCACGCTCGCGCCTGTGCTGTCAGTGATTGCATGTCAAATGTTAAATGCTGTATCCAAGTGCCAGCCATGCGAACTGGAAACAAGACCCAACTCTCAGATGACTGAGAGTTTGCCACGGTCATGCGGGACCTATTGTCCTCAACCATGGCGGGGTCACAGACGGTCTGATCACCCACGGTACCAGAAACGTCTGCTGGCCTTCTTGAGACGGTATCTTCCATTTCCCATGGTCGATTACCGCTCGGCCTCTCTTCTTGCCTGTTCTTCTTATTGCTGGTATTTGTGTCGAATAATCAATTCCAAAATCACTGATCTGATTGTCTTTTTAATTAAAATTACAGTTGTTTTCACTCTTTAAATGATGATTAACGATAATAAAAGACACAACTAATTGGAAATAATATTATATCCAGAAATAATAGACTGAAGGAAATACACATGTTCACTCTTGATAAGAAATTTTGGTTCTGATGTTTCACACATTGATAAGATCAAGTGTTCATCTCATTTACCCCATGAGGTCCAGTAGTAGTAGAATTAGGTGATAATTGCTTAACAGTGATGGTGAAATAGAGTTTCCATTTGAATGTATTGTTTGAAGTAAACGTAAAGCCCATCGGGCTTCACATACGCTTTTAGCAACACGTCAACTTTTTTTCATGCCCGGATGAACTGCATCAAATATCGATTCAATCCAAACACAAATACTCACATTGAAACGAAAATATGCGAAGAATGTGATATTTCGGCTTTATAAATGGCTGTTAGATCAGCCACGTTGACGACAAAGTGACTGAATAACGGCACGCGTTTTCGCAGCAACTCGTCAAACACAATAACGAGTCTCAGGGTTGTTCAAAAATTAATAGGACTGCGGCTCTACTGTTCACATCTTTTAATTTACTTACACTATTTTGCGAGCAACGAATATTTAAGAAATAATCAATAGCTTACGGTGAATTATCGCAGGATAATTCACGGAGCGGAGTTCAGACGCGTAAGGATATATCACGAAAGGCGTAGCCCCGAGTGATATATATCTACATGTACGCAGCTGAACGACGCCCCGTAAATCATCCTGCGATAATTCACCGGAAGCTATTGATTATTTTTTAAATATCCTGCGATAATTCGCTAGAAGCTATTGATTATTTCAATTCTAACACGACACTTCTGACTGAATAAGCGAACTAATCATAACTTAATTTTAGCGCGTTGTAATAAACGCAAATGGGTTATAAGGTCTGCAGTTAGTGTTTACTCCCTAAACATCTCCATATTTCAAAAACTGAAAATAATTAAAAGATTGAATAACAAACTTGAATACATGTCCGTCCAACCGCGCATCAAGCACTCTCCAGTCGTCGTTAGAACCGTATTTGTCATTCCAACGGTTTAATACTGCACAAGGAAATAACATGTATCCCGGTGTAACCCAAATTCGGCGATTTAAGAACATTTGTCTATGCTATTTTATACAAACTACAGTAATCTTTAATTAAACTTGTTATAAGTTTAAAAAAACTATTTATACGTAACTTGGGAATGATGACAAAATCTGTAGTCATTCATCAGTTGCTTAATATAAACAAATATGGCAGCTGTAAACTCTAACCTCGGTCTGACAACGTGACCTAAATTCGACGATTCTGATTGGTTGCAATAAATCTTGTTCCAATCAATGAAGTGTGGTGCCCAAGTAGAGTAATAATAGTGTCTTTGTTTACTTGAATGTCAAACAGTCAAAAAGGTATTAAAACTTTTAAGTTTCTAAACTGTTTAAACTGTTAACATATATACACCGTTTCTTGTTTATTTTTTATAATTAACTGATTACAAACGGGGCAGAGGAAAGTGTCTCCACCCCTCAAAACTTTAACTGGGGAACAGAATTTCAGGTGAACCCATGAGTCACATTATGTCACATTGACCCGACTGAATACACTTTATGACATCAGACTTCTCTTTGTCTGGAAAGAATTTCCTACATAAACAACAGAAATGACGTGACGTCGTTAAAATGGCGCGTTAACGTCACCTTAACGTTGCCGCAAAATAGCGGAAAATAATTATAGTATTTTATCTAAATATATAAAATAAACATTTTTCTTTTTCTGAGGTATCATCATATAACGCGCGGGTAAAAATTTCGCGTATTATGTGCTTTCTTAAATGCGCGAAATTAAATTCCAGCGAAAAATACAATTGTGACGTGATAAGTATACCAACAGGTATTTAGTAATAGTCATGCCCACGCGCGGTGAATTATCGTGTAATAATTCACAGCAAATTCAATGGGAAAAAACGTGAAGTCATGTTAGAATGGTACATATTCTCTACATACAAAAATTGATTCAAAATTATAACACATACAATGTAACAAATCTGTGAAAATTACAAATAAAAAGCGGTACGCAACCCGGCACACATAAAAACTTTAACAGGACGTCACAATTGAATACGTAATGACACCAGCGTCATTCTTTCTCAAAGTACTTTCCCGTAACAAAGTCTTGTCTCTGGTGATCTCGCGGGGAAAAAAGTGGCCACATTCCTACTCCACTTTTAGCGGAAAGGCCCAGGAGTCTGCCATTTCTCACTCTTATTGTGATTTTTTATTAATATCATTCTGCACCCATAGGCATGGCCAAAAATGTTAAGGTGTGAATGAAATTGGTGTTTTGTATTATTGTCAAATACATGTAAGAGTGCCTCTAGCTGGAAGCGAACCCGCACCGTCACAACGACAGTGCCTAGGCCTGCAATTCCTGCGACGCAACCCCCAAAATGGTTGATCGGATAGCCGTGAAATACGTTACAATCACTGCATGATATCGATAACGGGTTATTTTACTGATAACAGTACTGATTGAATGCACGGAGAGACTTTTTACGGCCGCCACACTGCACCAATAGCGCCACTGTGAATTTCAAATGAGAGTGCCTCTAGCTGGGAGCAAACCCGCACCGTCACGGCGACAGCGCCTAACCACGCTTTTTCGCAGCAACTCGTCGCAAAACGTGCGTGCTCGTCGACGTCACACGTCAAAAAAATGCGCACAGTCCAAAAAACTGTGAGCGGTTCTACTCTAGCCACGCCTTATAAAGTACTACGTCACATTGCGTACCATCAGAAAAGTCCAATTCGTTAGATTAACAAGACTTTAATGTACATGACGAAATTGGGGTGTATTTATTGATTATAATCAGTAGTATATTTTAGTTGGCCAAGCTGATGTGGCGATGTTAACAATTATTTATAGAATATAAATATGGGTTTAAGGCAAATCGCAAATAACTTTTTTGCCAATTTATAACACATCGCCTGGATAGCACAGTGTTTTACGCGTCCGCCTGGCATAGGCCTAACTTTTTTCGACACGGGTTCGATTCACACTGACAGACGGCTTTTAAGGAAATGTTTTAGATTTATTTTTTTAAGTTTAATTGTAGTAATATTAAAATATTGTTTGTATTTTGCTTCAGTTTATTTTAACGCGGAAATAATTTTTGTGTAAACAATGTAAAACAATGTTTTGAACCTACAACATACAACAGCGTTGCTTTCATTGCATTTCAAATTGACTGCGTCTAAGATCACTCAGTTAATGGAACAAGCAGAATGGGGCTTGTCGCTTGTACAAAACAACAAAAAAATAATAATTCATTGTTCACATAAACGCCAATGTAAACACGCCAATGTAAATATTTCCAAATAAGCTTTGTCCAACAATAAGATATACATATATTTTCGTATCTACAGTAAATTTGTGAAAACCCCGGTAAAAAAAAGCCAACCATTCATCAGATTGGTTGTTAATACATATATTGGCATTAATGAATTTTCAAAGTGCATTATCCAACATGGTTATTCACCTGAAATCATCAAATTTTCTGTATCTTCCCAAAATAATTTATAAAAAGAAAATACATCGATTATCAGTGTAATACTTCTTCCATAAATGTTTGGTTTTCTGTATTTACATAAGGGTTAAATGAAACGTGAAGTGACATTTATTCATTGTTTAGGTTTTTACACGTCAAATAAAAACAATTGCATAACTAGATGTTTTTGTGAAAAACGCATGTCTCCCCCCTGCGCCCTATTGAAGGAAGGCCAAGGAAGAGATATCACCTTTTTGAAACGGAAGCCTGTGTCATTTATTATGGTATAAAGAACATGCACATATATATAATATATATTCACTCTACGGGCCCCTGTGATGTTGAATTCTAGCCTACATATCCCAAAATCAACAGGATTCTTCAAGTCTATAACAGCAACCATCCTAAGAAGTTTGAAGGCTCTAGCTAAAATAGAACTCCAGGTAGTGGGAGGAAACCATTTTCACTCATCGGGCCCCTGTGACCTTGACCTTTAACATACTGACCCCAAAATCAATAGGAGAACTCTACTTAACAAGGACATCCATCGTTTGAAGTTTGAAGGCTTCTGGGTGAAATAGAACTCATGTTATTGAGTGGAAACGGTTTTAATTCTTCGGGCCCCTGTGACATTGACCTTTGACCTACTGACCCCAAAATCAATAGGATTTTTTTTTACTCTATAAGGGTTATTACCCTATTTAGTTTAAATGCTCTTGGTCAAGCGGTACTCTAGTTATTGACCGGATACAGTTTTCACTCCACTCTTCGGGGTCTCTCTGACCTTGAACTTTGACCTACTGACCCCAAAATCAACAGGTGTCCTTTACTCAATATGGACATCCATCGTATGAAGTTTGAAGGCTTTGGGTGAAATACAACTCCAGTTATTGAGCTTAAACGGTTTTTACTCTTCAAGCGCCTGTGACCTTGTCCTTTGACCTATTGACCCCCAAATCGACAGGGTTTTTCTACTCAATAAGGGCTATTACCCTATTAAGTTTGAATGCTCTAGGTTAAACGGTACTTGAGTTATTGAGTGGAAAGGGTTTTCACTCTTCGGGCCCCAGTGACCTTGACCTTTGATTTACTGACCCAAAAATCAATAGTCCTCGCTCAATAAGGACCTCCATTGAATGTTTGATGTCTCTGGGTTAATAAGAACTCCTGTTATTGAGTGGCAACAGTTTTCACTCTTCTTGCGCCCCTGTGACCTTGACCTTTGACCTACTGACCCCTTAATCAACAGGGTTCTTCTACTCAATAGGGGTTATCACCCTATGAAGTTTGAATGTTCTGGGTCAAAGGGTACTCGAGCTATTGAGCGGAACCGTTTTCACTCTTCGGGCCCATGTGACCTTGAACTTTGACTTACTGACCCCAAAATCAATAGGATTCTTCTACTCAATATGTGCCATTACCCTCTAAAGTTTGAATGCTCTGGGTCTAACGATACTCAGTTATTGAGCGGAAACGAAGTGTTACAGAAGAACAGACGGAGTGACGGACAGGGCAAAAACACTATAAAGAGTCAGTTTATGCGATACCGTTTCCCCCAGCACTAAACATAACATCGTTATCGACTACTTTTCTCTCGTGGATTGTCAGATTTCTGACGCATTCATCAGGCGAGTTTACACGCATCAGCATCTGCTTCAGACGATCTGTAAATCCCCGATTAGACTAATCACGGGAACCCCAGCCTGTAACTACTACGTAGGTTCCTGGTTAAAAGTAATCGTCTTTATTTTTGTTTGATGTATCTGAAAAAAGTTTCTACATTTAATGAACTTCATTTTATAAACATATTGTACTTGGGAATGAAAGTATTTTAATTTACAAAAACGATATTTATTGTGAACTGCAATAATAATATAATCAGTTTCCTGTCATGCTGTGATGATTAGGTTTGTCAGGGTTATCTTTGATGTTGTCCAGGCTAGCTCATTCGGTAACGTAATTGTAACGGCGTGGCCAGGCTAGCTCATTAGGTAACGTAATTGTAACGGCATGACCAGGCTAGCTCATTAGGTAACGTTATTGTAACGGCATGACCAGGCTAGCTCATTAGGTAACGTTATTGTAACGGCATGGCCAGGCTAGCTCATTCGGTAACGTAATTGTAACGGCATGGCCAGGCTAGCTCATTAGGTAACGTTATTGTAACGGCATGGTCAGGCGCTGTCACCGCACGGGTTCGCTTGCCAGTACTGACAGTATCATTTTTAATAACATCAGACCGAGAAATATTTTGGTAATCCATCCTATCCTGCAATTTCTTAACTGAAGTCTATTGGCGCAAAAAGTAAGCCGCGATAGAAACGAATTGCCGCTTAAAGCAACATACTCTTTATGACGTCATTCCACAAACACACAGGCAGCAGGGTCGAACTCCGAGATAACTTCTGTTGTAGTCGTATAAGAGCGATATCGTACTTATGTCTTGGATTAATCCCAAAGTCTGGATGTTTATGAATATCAGATGACCGAACTGGAATACCTATGAAATCTGTCGGCTGATCTTGAAGTAGTCGTTCTAAAGTAATGAAAAAATTTAAACTTTACAGGCACTTTTTTGATAAATTATGCAGAGGCAGAAGAGGCAGTGAATATAAATATTTTAATTTCGCATTTTCTCAACATGAACGAAAACCAAATTGGTTATCCTAAAAGTACTACATCAGGGTGGCTATTCCACGTGCATTTTTTGATGTCGTGCACAAACAATAACCCGCTTCATGTAGGTTATTGCTTATTTCTCAGTTATTTCAGGACCGATTTCGATCAGATAAAGAGCACCGTACTTCTGTTAAAAAACATTTTCATCGACATTTAACCTTCATTATCAAAGGCTGCCGTTTTTTCAAACGTTCAAAGACAAATTCATACTTTCAAACAAAATTGGTATTTCAAATTTAATGATATAGAAAACGGTAGCCGTTTGATAATGGAGGTTAAATGTCGATGAATTGATTTTTAACAGGCGCACGGTACTCTTTATCTTATAAAGTCACGTGATATAACACCCTGTACATGCCGGTAATCCAACCTTAACAAGTCTTTTACTTTTTGGCTAATTCATTACAATGTAATTTAATTTAGGTTCATATAGAATCATGTGAAAGACGAATTATTAAAAAAATCATTATATTAACTTAAGAACTTCAGGTAGGTTTGTAAATTTAACAGGATCAATCTTTCAAATTAAAGAAAAAAATTTAGTGATCCTCTAAGTTATCCTTCATTAAATTTGTGCTGTGTGCATATATCTTGACATTTGATAAAGTGGAAAGGTGATTTTTATTATTTTTCACAGAAGTCAATGATAATTACTCTCCAAAAAAACAATGAGATCATTACATTTTACCATAAAAGTCTCACAGGTTGTTCGACTGTCAAATTGATAAGTTGGTGGCATTTACAGAAGGAAAAGCGAATCATTGAAGTTCACTGTTGCAAAGAAATATTATACTGTTACTTAATTATCCGTTTTTGCAAATTAACTCCCCTTTAATTGAATAAAAACGTGAAATTTGCATATCAGGAATCGCCACACTCACAAAACTCAACCTTGCGACGCAGCAAAAATATAAGAGACTTAAAGAGAGCATATTGTTATAAGTGTGTCAATTCAAATAAGACGCCACAAACAATTAACGACATAGAGAACCATTGGAGTTACCGCCTTGGAACGGTCAATGACAAAACATATTTCCACTTAAACCAGGTTCTAGGGTGCACCAACCTCACACCTGTCCCAACAGGTTCTCTTATCAACAAACAAGTACAAGTTGTCTAGGTGAAATAACTCCAACTCACCAATCAGCTAAACAATGTTGCATGCAAAAGCACACAAACATATAAAACATAAGAAGCTAATAGCATTGCAAAGCCAAATGGGCGAGTACTCCATGATATTAACGAGACCAGGACCCAGGATCATAAAACTTAGTTTTGAGATCAGTCTCAAATCTCAAGGATCTGATTGGCTGAAATGGCGACTTGTCGCCTTTTCAGCCAATCAGATGCTTTAGATGTGAGAATGATCTCCAGATTTAGTTTTATGATCTTGGGCCCAGAGTACCAGGATTCAAATAAGAAAGAAAACGATGACAGGGATAAAAGAAACAAATCGAGTTTCTGTGTTCTTTAAAGAAAAGATTTCCCTATAAACCTTCATAAACTCTTAAACCGTCGTACAACCAAAGAGGTAAGTATAGTGATCAAATGTTGGTGGGTTAATCAACAGGCCTACAAAGCGCCGTAAGAACAAAATCCAACTCTTTACTTGTCATAACCACATAATTTTTTTTTCTGTGCTTCCTTTTTTTAACCGATAGATCACGAACCGACAGCTTCAAAGATAAAAATAGCAGTAATCAAATGCTCCAGGAATTTGTATTTACTGCAACTGTTAATGTAAATGGAGTTGTTTGTGTTATTTTAGTCAAATTTTGGTTCAGTATATAATCTTAATATTAAGCATACATTTTTTAAGAATTTAATATTGGCACACTTTTTGAACAGGACAAAAGAAACACCAATAAACATGCTGTTGCCATGGCTCCTTTCAATTTGTTTAAACTCGATTAATGTATTTCAAATAGGCTAAGCTCTCTCTCTCTCTCTCTCTCTCTCTCCGGTTTTGAGTCCCCGCAGTTACGGTATCTTATCACTTTTTCGCATTCTGGGGACACCTCTCTCGATTTCCTATATGATATATGGGGTCAGATCAAGTTTTCATAACTCTCATTTTTGTGGGGTCATAGCTATTAATACAGTTTATGACCTCACCATGACGTAAGGATTTTAATGCACTACCGTAACAGTGGGGACCCCCACAATGTCCCCAGAATTACGATAGGTCCCCAGAGTCCGGTAAAAAATGGTGAAAATGTCCACACAATTACGGTGTTACAAGTGCTCTCTCTCTCTCTCTCTCTCTCTCTCTCTCTCTCTCTCTCTCTCTCTCACTCTCTCTCTCTCTCTCTCTCTCTCTCGCTCTCTCTCTCTCTCTCTCTCTCTCTCTCTCTCTCTCTCTCTCTCTCTCTCTCTCTCTCTCTCTCTCTCTCTCTCTCTCTCTGAAGTGAGCATTCAGTTTACACACGACATGTATATACTTTGTTTTATTATGGTTATTCCTGATAGTTTATAATATAAAAGTATTGGGTTAATAACTTGGGGTACGACCGGGTGCAACATTGGAATCTTCAAAGAAAGCTTAATTGTAAAATGATAACCATGTACATAAAAATACGTGGCACAGTTATTGCAAATGAAGATAGACGACTATATTTGTCACGTACACCTACAAATAATCAACGTTTTTTCCCCACTTCGTTTTGTTATTTAAATGGCATTTGTGAATAAAGAAACTTTGCCTTGACCAATATCTGAGGAGTCAACTTTTCTGAAAGTTTGAATGTCTTTTTATTAAATAAGATTGCAAATCTTTATCATTCGCCTATGTTTCATTGGATACAGTGCAAATAAATATAATGATTGAATAATTTTCCCAACATTTTCGACAATTAGCTTGTGTGCATAAAGATACTCTACATTTTGACCAACTCTAAAATAACTTTACATTCAAAACAATAGATGTTAATATGTATAAAAGACTGATATCACTTAGAAAAGTAAACATAATTTTAAAATTATAATCATCTTTGTTATAATAATAAATAATAATAAAACATACTTAAATGAACCCGCCTTATTGGTTTCGTATCAGTAAAGCAGCTCGCAGCTGTTAAGACCCATTTTTCGTCGATCAACGATCCTCCACACACATGTTCCTATAGTAATTTTTGTGCTTTATTAGCAATAATCTATAAAATAATGCTAAAACATTGCTCTATTATGTCAAACTTAATTTTTAAAGACTTGACTCCATATATACGCATTTTATTGCATTTGCGAACAGTGTATATCCAGATAAAATTTTCCCAAGACTGAGGGTGATTAGAGTATGTGTTTAAATAATCATTTGGGAACACCAGTGCTCTTTCACTTCTACACTTTAAACATATACCGTACCCGATCGGAAAACACTTAAAGTACAAACCCTATTCGAACGGAGGTCAACCATCCATGGCCATGCGTGTTTGCTTGCATCGTGTTCATATTGGAATGAATTTTTCTTCAATTTCGTAAGCCGTTCTTGAGTCATCCCACATGAAACATCCACAACTATATGAGTTTAAAAAAACAATCATTTATTGTCAATAAAGTTTTTTTATGTCAGAAATATTTAATCACCCATCATTATAATCAAATTCAAATCAAGTCAAATTTGTATTATGTGATATTTTCAGATTAATACAATTCCATGTTTAGCGGCGTATGGATCCTAAATAAAAGAATGGGTTTGCCCTAAACTAGAACACAATGGGCGAAACAACTAAACATGAATAGAATTCTGACACCTGGCTTGTATGCACAAATAGAAGCACAAAAGACAACATCCGCACAAAACCGGACGCTCTTTCATATAGCTGATGATGTACCGTCGTTCCTAAATTTGGCACACCCCTAGAAGACCCTTTTTTAAGATATTTAAAAATATATATTTTACGTAAAATATTTTTGGCTACTTTTAGGATCAGTAATTTCCTTTATTTTTAACAATTATTTTTGGGGGAACCGTACATATAGGGGAAAAATTGTAATTATTTTTAACCGTCCCAATTCTACGTGTCATTATTGAACTAAATTGTATACGAGTTGCCGTATTGCATCAAACATGAAACTTTTATATTTACAAATATTTACACATTTTGAGTTTATGCAAGAAAAAAGACGTCTTGCAAAGAACCTGTTCGGGCAAGTGCGGTTGGTGCACCACAGAACCTCGTTTAAATCCCCTTGGCATATTATCTTGTTACAGACCGTTCAACTCTTGTACATGTACATGTAACCTCTCAGGTTCTCGTTCTTGTTTCTTCTTGTGATGTATTGATTCAAACTGATCGTTTTACAAACCCATTAGACTCTGCATCTTGCTATGTAGGGAGACTGTGCTTTTCTGAATATGGGTAATCTACATATGCATATTTTCCCTTTTTTCTAATTACCTTACGATTAAGATTAACATTTATTTACTTATAATACCATTTACCTCCTACTACCATGTTATCCAGAACACTGTCGAAATCGCCAAGGTTATTAATTGCAAAGAAGTGTTCTTCGTTTTCATTTGTTGAGGCTATCTCTTTCACTGAATATATTCATTTTTTTCCTTGATTACGTCACCGACGAATATTGAATAGATCTCAACTTCACAGACATCCTTCAATATATCTGCTGTTTGTATTGGATTTCCATGTGTGTTATATACTCCTGAAAAAAATACAAATCTGGCTAAAATAGAAGATTTTATGCATTGTTCTACAGTAAATGTAACCTATGTAACATTTCCCGTCCAATGTCAGCCAAGGTTTTATGAAGAATGTAGCTGGAAAACATTCAAAAGAGGGATTTTAAGTCAAGTTTCAATAATTTATTTTAAAGTTGACTGGCGGTTTTCGACAAGTTATTATTAAATAGATGAAAAGAAACGTTAAGTGCCATCGAACATGAAAAATACAAAAACAAGAAATATCTTTAAAAAAAAAGATAAACGGCGTTGATTGAAAAGATTTATACATACATGTATATAAAAAGAAAGAAATATAAGGAGGGGAAGCAGACACAATTTAGTTATTTTATTTTACTTGTTATAGCTGTTGCCGAACCCTCCGTGCCTTCTTAGTATAACCTAGAGATTCAGCGACCGAATCATGACAACACATCAATTCATTGAAAGTGTCTTTCGAAAACAATGTTGAAGCTGTTGCAACAATTTCATACAGTGATAATAAGTCGATTAAAGAAGCAATGTCTTTCATTAAGTCTTGATCTACATTTATTCAGTTTCAATAAAATACCTCTTGTAGAGTGAGAACTCAAGATGAAATTTAATAACTATAAATAATAACAGCCTGTTACAAGAGAGAAATCTACCAACGTTTACGTAAATTAACTTTAAACTAGAATGTTGTGTTCCGCGAAACACATGTGTCGCCTGCATGGAAAAAGTTGAAATGTGGGCCTATGTTTAATCATATATAATAATAATATTTTATTTAAGTTGATTTCAATACTACACCACTGAACACATGTGTCATCTAATATTGCATTTAAAAGGGGAATAACTGAAACCTGAGTTATCATCTTCAAAAATTGGTTTGTAAATGCAGATGAGTTAGTCAAAGTATTAAGTGAATTGAACAAGTACTTTCCATTTTACAGGCAACATTAAGTTTCATGTTTAAGTTGCATTTGAAAGGGGCATAACTAAAAAAATATTGAAACTGGAGTTATTATTCTTGTCGTCACAGATGGCATTGTTCATGCTGATGATATATTCCAAGTATGAAGTGAATAGGACAAGTACTTTCAAAGTTATAGGCAACAGTAAGTTTCAGGTTAAAGTTGCATTTGAAAGGGGCATAACTCGAAAACTATTGAAACTGGAGTTATCATTCTTGTCGTCACAGATGGCATTGTTCATGTTGATGATATATTCCAAGTATGAAGTGAATAGGACAAGTACTTTCAAAGTTATAGGCAACATTAAGACTCAAGTTAAAGTTGCATTGGAAAGGGGCATTACTCAAAAATATTGAAACTGGAGTTATCATTCTTGTTGTCACAGATGGCATTGTTCATGCTGATGATATATTCCAAGTATAAAGCGAATAGGACAAGTACTTTCAAAGTTATAGGCCACATTAAGTTTCATGTTAAAGTTGCATTTGAAAGGGGCATAACTCATAAATTAGTGATAGAGGAGTTGTAGTTCTTGTTGTCACGGATGGCATTGTTCATGCTGATGATATATTCCAAGTATGAAGTGAATAGGACAAGTACTTTCAAAGTTATAGGCCACATTAAGTTTCATGTTAAAGCATGGGGACTACCGGACGACGCCGACGACGCCGACGCCGACAATAGGGTCACTATGTGTCTACATGCTACCACAGGCGACACAAAAAGTGTCCAGCATGAGTATTGAACCCGGGGCCTCCGCTTGCGAGGCGAGAGAGTTATCCACTACACTACAGAGAACTTGAATTTCGGACTTGAAATTAACAATCAGTATCAAAGGAACTAGAAAAGAACCAGTAAGAACTAGAAATATCTGCACTTCTCTTTCGTTTTAAACTGTGTATTGTACGCAAGTGTTTACCCGACACCCAAGAATATTCCATATAAAATTGTATTTAAGCCATCAATATTGTCTTGATTTGCATAATAATAAAAATCTCACTAGATACCTTTCTACCCTGCTAGATGCATCTCTGCCTCTCTGGTGTAAATAGCTGCCAATCGAAATAGTTTATTTCATTTTCCCGCTGCATAATAATAGAATACGAGTATTATTTACAACATTTCATTGGTCGAAAAACTAGGTCAAAAGTGAGCTTAGACAGCTAACGCCGAAAACGTAAACGGACTGGTTTAAGCCTATTCACGAGTAGTAAAGGAATCGCATATTACTGTCCACCCTGTCTAACCATTCACAATAAAAATCTCCCTATAAACAATTACCGAACAAATAAGCTATAACTCCCGGTGGCTTTTTCTATGCGAAATTTCATTGCTTAAACTAGTTTTGTAAAGGGTCTTTAAATGCATATTCATGTGCGATGAGTTTGCAAATGTTTTTGGGGAAAAGATATACAGAAGTGTTTAATGATAATAATTGTTATAATCATACTAAATTGCACATGATTCTTTTTATCCCTGTTTTCGTGTTCTTGCGAATTTCACTTCAGGTCCTCTGGTCTCATTATGATCTTTGAGTACTCGCCCTTTTGCTTTACAATGCTATTAGCCTCTTATATTTTATATATGTGTGTGTTTTAGCATGCAACATTGTTGAGCTGATGGGTGGGTTGCAGTTATTTCACCAAGACAACGTGTAGTTGTTTGTTCATATACGAAACTGTTGGGGCAAGTGTGAGGTTGGTGCACCTTAGAACCTAGAGGCAAATTGTTTTCCAATGCGGTAACCCCAAGGGTTCTCATTATCGTTAATTGTTTTTGTCTTCTTCGAAATTGCTATTCTTACAAACACATGCTCTCTTTTCCTCTTTACTTTTCCCCTACGTGGGGGACTGTGTTTTTTGAGTGTGGCGATTCCTGAAATGCATATGACACTCTTTTTATCACTAACCAGAGACGTTAGCCATCAAAAGGCATGTAATTCTATAACAAATGCTGTAAAAACCTCACTTTATAAAAAAAAACATAACATACCAATTTAAACGATATCAATTTCATTTCGTTTGTGATTCTTATGAACCTCCTGATGTTAACATAATAAAAAATAGACATTTTCCACTCTTTTTTGTGCATTGTGTGGTCACTCCGGCTTTTTTATCTATACGTTCTCATAAAGCTTTTCAACTTTCCCCATGTATTTACTTGAAAACTATGATATGAAATACTTAAAACACAAATGTCTGTTAGCTTAATTAATAATATCAAATTGAATGCTTATATGCATAGAGAGTGTCTTATAATTGCAATCTTTTACTTACAAATTTAGTTAATGGTGATTATTGGTCGTTTAAAATGCGTTTTTTTTTGTTTTGACTATGTTTAAGTGGAGTGTGGCCCATGTAGTTTAGTCTGAAACGGTCCGAACTTGAAAAGACAGAGCCCAAATGCATCAGCTCGGACACGACCTAGCACAGTATCCGAAATGTAATGCATTTAATGGGAACCATTTAATCCACCTCACATGACACATAGGGAAAAAGAAGGTTCGGCTTGAATGAACCTATTCTTGGACTATTAAGGAAATGTATATTACCGTCCAGGCTGCCTAGCCATGTGTTGAGTGAAATTGAATATTTACACATAGTCAAGTAAACAGTACATCAAAACCAAGCTTAACCCTCTTCCATAATTGTATCCGCATTAGACTAAGTAGAAAAAGTCCACTCTGAATTCCGGCATGTTCATTTTGAAACTGACCCATGTAACAAGTTTACCGGATCGCAATAAGTGTTAATGCATTATAATATAGTCATCATAATAATATACAACGCATTTTGTGTATGAACCATTTCAGACTACCTGTTATTGAGCCGACGAGAAATCATCTAGCTCAGCCCATCCTGGTTGCAAGACCAGCGCGTATGCTGGATTACGAAACGGGTCTTCAGTCTTTCTGTATACGTTGGAAAAGAATACGCAACATTTTGTTATAACGTACAAATCATTTCTATGCGTTAGACTTAGTTTGAAAAGCTTCAAGCCTTTATTCATTTGGTATTTTATTAATTAAATATATCTCGGACCAAACCCGAAAGATCCCAAACGAATCTCCATACCTGTCATCGTGTTCTTGCTGGTTTTACTCCATGCGCTCTGGTCTTGGTAAGATTATTGAATACCCGCTTTTTGGCTTTGAAGTGCTTAGCTTATTAGATTCTTATGTTTTATATGTTTGTTTGCTTTTGCAGGCAACATTGTTGAGCCGATAAGTGGGTTGGAGTTGTTTCACCAAGACAACTTTTATTTGTTTTTTGATATGAGAACCTGTTGGGGCAAGTGTGAGGTTGGTGCACCCTAGAACCTGGTTAAAACCCCCAGTGGCAATTTGATTTGCCACTGACCGTTCCAAGGCGGAAACCCCTCGGGTTCTCATTTTTGTTAATTGTAAGTGATTTCTCTTTTGAAACTGATCATTTTATTAACCATGCTCTCTCCCTCTCTTCTTCTTGACTGTGTGGGGAGGCTGTTTTTTCTGAATGCGGCGATACCTGATATGCATATTTTACCTTTTTTCAAATGGCTGGGTTCAAGTGCTTCTGTATTGCTAAACAAATGATACAACGATGATTTTGGCCGTTATAGGACACGTTGTAGAAACAGCGTTAAAATCCTTAAAACTTTGATGGATAAAGCCCAGTGAAACAGTTTTGTCACTCAAGACGTGGAATAGCATATAAAAGATGTTATTCGTGGGTGAAAGTTGTCAAATTCTTTGTTTGTATTAAGTTTGTATGGCGTATAGCGCATTACATTGAACCCAAAACCGTCTGGATCCACGGCTTTATCAACGTAGATTAGCTTATAGGTACCTACATTCGAGTTTGAGCTCACAAATTCACCAAGCATTTTCGTTACAAGAGTGAACCAATACATAAGACGGGCCTTCCTATTACTGTATTAATTATTTAGCAATCTTTATGAACAACGGTGCAATTTGCACGGCATTGGAGCTGTTGCAGTAGGGCGTATGTTTTTTGTTCGGAACACCTATATAAAAATTCATCAATTAACGACCCAATTGATTGCCGCTTCAATTGTTTAGTAGCGATTATAATAAATTTTTGTATTCAATTGGTCCATTTTCGCATACAACGTACTATATATAAGGTAAAATACATTGCAGCGAGCCCACGTCTTTCCTGCTCCAGTGTTTTATCCGTTTTGTAGAAGATGAGGATTGGATACATCAGCTCGAGATGAACATATCATAGAATTCGAGCATGTTCATTTTAGCAGTTACGCATAAATGGGCGGGATCTCTTGCAATTGCATCGGATAGCAAGACCTATTGCAGAAACAGATTTTTAAGTACTCTTTTTTCATCGAAGTAAAGCGTGAAGCTTGTGTTCATTTCCAAGCAACAACCTAGCTACAGTATTGGAGCTGTTACAATATTGATGCAAAATGTCAAAATGTTTATTCATTCTTCGTCTATCAAGCATATGGTACATTACACAGAGTCCCTTAACGTTCAGACTAGAACCTGCGAAGTATTTTGCCACTGACCGTTCCAATGCGGTAACCCCCAAAGCTTCCAATATTGTTAGCTGTCTGTGGTGTCTAAATTGAAATGTGTTCTAATAAGCTCAAGCTCTCTTCTCCTCCCAACTTTTTGGCTGTGTGGAAAGGCTGTTTTTTCTGGTTGTGGCAATTGCTAATATGCATATTTCATTTTTTGCCTTTATATTGCAATAGCGGGTAATATCCTTTTTAGCTAGGAGTTCTCTATTGGCACATGACAAGGACGTTTGATGTGCTTTTAAGTCGATAAATTTAGATCGCTTTTCCGTCCGTCACAAAAACTATAACTTAGCTATGTCTTTGTTATTGTTCTATGCAATTTGGTACATGTAACCTCTACTCATTTTACTGAAATTTAACTTGAATAACTATAACATATAAGACAAGGCGATGAAGGGAACTACGCTAACTATATTGAAATGCGTAGTTCATTTTATCGCTCGCCTCGTCAATTTGCTGGTTTTGTTTAATAAAACATTTATTGATTAAGGTAAGACCTGTGTAATAGGCACTATTAAGAATCCAACATCTGATTATATTTTCATCAACTGCTTCATACCACTGACTTGTATGCAAAATTTTAATGATTTTTACCGTGTAGTTTTTGAGATTTTTAGCTTTTTTTTATTTAAAAAAAGTGAGAAAAAACGTGAAAGTATCCAAATTCTTTAATCGGTGACAACATTTTTTGTTATTGATAAATTCAACCTTAATTTTTTTACAGTTTATCCAAAATATGTTATATTTTACTAAACCAATTTAAGATATAATATATAAATACAGAATTTATCTTAAAATGACATTTTTTGACCAAATAATTTTTTAAAAATGCATTTTTTTATATTTCACGAGACTAAATTAATGAAAATTGTGCAAAATCCTGATTGGTGCAATATACCAAACTTTACCATTTTTAAACTATATACCTTAAACAAAATTTAAACAAAATTTCAGAGAAGTTTACCGATGACTTGAATAAACACTATTCTGATAGCGAAAACCCCTTTAATCTTGATTATTTTGCTTATTTTAGTTTAAATCATGAGAATTTTATATTCAATGACAGAATTACACAGGAGAAAAAGAAATATGCCAATTATTTAATCTCTAGGCTTACAAAAAAAATAGCTTCCAGTGGGATTTGAACCCTGGTCCTCTTGCATGACAGAAATCTACCCTAATTTACTACTATAGTTACCTCCCTTTGATACTCTTCTGGATATAGGTATTCATTACACAGGTTTTACCTTAAGAAAAATATATTTAACACAAATCAAGCAAGATAGGCGGACAGTTCGTCGTTCTTGGCAAATATGAAACAAACACTTTAACTGTCGCGAACCTCGCGAGTGATTAATATTAATTGCTAAAAAATCGTTAAACTAATTTAAATTCTGTGAATAACCTTAAGTGTGTTTTATTAATTTTAATATTTATGATGTAATTTCAGGTAAAAATTGTTCTTAAATTAATATTTGTGTTAAGTTTCAAAATTCCTAAAGACGCGGAATTATTATACATGATTGTTGTTTTTGGTAATGTATATTACTATTGAAGCTTCAATTAAGTAACTATATTGTCAATTGTTGTGTATATAAATACCTAAGAATTTTTTTATTTCTTAGAACCAGGGGCGTCCGTGGCCGAGTGGTTAAGGTTTCCGACTGACAATAACTTGCCCCTCACCGCTGTGAGTTCGAGACCTACCAGGGTCAAGATCTTTCATGTGAGGAAGCTAACCAGCTAGCTTGCGGAACGTCGGTGGTTCTACCCAGGTGCCCGCTCGAGCCTGAATATTGCCCGGAGGAGCACCTGGGGTCTTCCTCCACCATGGAAAGCTGGTATGTCCACACCATAATGTCCTCGATCAGAGGCGGGAGGGACATAAAACTGGGAAGCAACAACAACAAAAAAGTTTTGGAACCAAAATTTATTACAAGTAAAAGTGAACAGAATATTCATTGTGGATTTAACAAAGTGATTCATGTTGGATTAGTAGTGATATTCTTACCATCTGGATTTAATTTGTGGATTGAAGTTTCATTCTTCAAGCTGGATTTAATTAGTAAAAATATTACTGTGAGCAGTGCCTACTATTATGAAAATACCATTATTAAGTGTCTACAGTAATATTCTATTTTCTTTTGGATTACCATTCGAAATTTTGGATTTAAATTATTAGTTTGTTAAGATTTTCATTAGTGTAAAAGTGTGTAAATTATTTCGAAGTGTAAATTTCTATCAGTGTAAATTTGTGTTAATTTAAAATTAAATTCCAATGTGGCGTGAGATTAAAATTGTATAATTCTATTCCGGTCTTCTCTGGTGAATTGACTCCGCTACATTAACTGTCTTCCATGGCAGTTGTTTTCCGTATCCATTCCAGCAATTCTTCTGTTAGTTTGGTGTAAAAGCCGTATCTGCCTGGTTGCTTACAACCAAACCCGAATGAAACTATACCTGAAAGAAGACATTTCACTCTTAAGTTAAAAACGTTTTATTTTTGCTAAATATTTACAAATATATATCACTGTTTTATATTGTCATCTGATGTGTTAAACGAATGTGTTCATTTTACCTTATTTCAACACCGTAAATCAAAAGAGATCAGAGTCATTCACAAAAAAAGTGAACTATGCATTTCAGAATACAGCTATAATTAGAAAACACAGTCTTCCAAGAGTGCCACTTTAACTTCAGTTTTTCTCTCAACAATTTGCTGTAGTCTGTATGAGGGTATTCCTAATGCAAACTTAACTATTTAAGAATTTAAGTAGTTAAATATCCTTGTGTAAAAAAAGATGAAGAAAAT
This sequence comes from Corbicula japonica, assembly GCA_038501625.1. Taxonomy (NCBI): domain Eukaryota; kingdom Metazoa; phylum Mollusca; class Bivalvia; order Venerida; family Cyrenidae; genus Corbicula; species Corbicula japonica. The sequence continues at coordinate 80,625 of JAZAYU010000367.1, read as the reverse complement.
ATAACTATAATGTATTTCGATTTAACTATTTCTTTATAACTAGTTCATATAAAGTTTTTGTCAGATCCAAATGCATTGTTAAGAATTTAGACAGAAAGGATCTTATTATAGTTGATAAAGAATCACATATTTATTGAAAGTGATATGGCATCTATTAAGAAATGTCAATGTGTGGTCATTGGATCCAACTCCTAACAACAGAAAGTTTCTGAAACATTTCCGCTTAGAGTGCATAAATTTACATGTATATTAAAAATGGTTTTAAGTTGATTACTGAAAAAAGTATTGATGCATGAAATAATATCTGAAAACTCCGTCATTCTTTCAAGAAAATAAGAGAAGGAGAGCATGACATAATAACAACAGTTTTCAAATAATCCGAAGAATAACCGTTTGAGGGAAGGGACGTGAACTTTGATGACCTGATTAAACTGACTGGTTTGGATGTATTTGTTGCCTATACAAACGATCTACCACTTCTAAAATGTCACAAAGTCGGTGGGGGGGGGGGGGGGTTCGTTGACGACCTGATAAAACTTACCGGCTTGAATGTACTTGTTTTCGATAAGAGGATGTTCGACAACAAACGGCCCACCACTATCTCCTCTACAAGTGTCAATGTACTTCAGTTCGCCATCTACCACTTCTATAACGTAAACTGGATTTAAAACGATATCATGAAACGATCTTAGTTTTACTGATGTATTAACACACTTTAATATTGTGTTTCAGACAGTGTAGATTTAGTCTATTTATCATGCATTTGACTGATACTAAGTCTTTCAGTTTAAAACAATACTTTGATACTTTTTATATTGCCCTCCTAAGTCACACAATACTATATTATAAAGACCTCTAAGGAAATAAAGTAAATCATTTAAACCTGTCTGTGTCTTCCTTCTCGTATAGTTTTGATTCACATGGCTCTCTTAATTGCAACATTTTTTGTTTTGTAACAGTTGTTCTATTTAATAAATGTTTTGTTAAGGTGCCCCTGTGATTGTACATTTATGTTGAAACAAAAATCCATATATTTAATATCTAAATCGAACGAATTGTCAACAAATTACTTTGAAAGTAATGAGAAAAAAGCTGTAATCAAAGTTGTAGAGAACCAAACACAAGATATTATGTCATTCGAAGTTGAAAAAAAAGTCGGTGTATACGCCTTTCCAATAAACAGTTTCGCAGTCCTGTACGAGTTACTTCCCGCTACCGAAAATCAATCCAAAACGAGGTTCTGCAGGATAGCTGAACGATCGGGCTAATGGCTTAAGCACATAATAACTAACATTATCCGCTATATTGCAGGTCTGCGTTCGTCGCCGGCGGTGAAAAAATAAGTTGCTGGTCTGTTATTCTAGCCAGACTTTATTATGTTTACTATTTGTTAGATATTTAGATTTTTAATGATTTAAGAACATGTACCATTCTTGTTGATAGTAGGCAGTATGAAACGCAATTTGGACAAACATAAGTATTAATTTTACCAATTATGTACAACAATTTCTTCTTAATATCTTTTCTGCTGAAAATATATTTTACTGGTGTAAATGTTGCAAATTGCTAAGGCTAGTAATGCGCTATTATCCGGACATCGTGATATGTCAACATCTGGTTACATGTTCTGTAGACAAAAAAATGCAATCTGAATTTGTTGATACTTACACATTTGAACAATAGAATTGTCCTAAAAATTTAAGGCGTTTATGGTCAACGAATAAATAATTTGAATATTTAAAATGTTACGCATACTTCACAACCAAATATGATTGATTCTGTCTTGAAATAAAACAGGATCGGTAATCTGATTGTTTGTTGCAGAAGTATCATTCGTAGAATAAAATCCAAGGATTTAGATGCGGGCTTCCAAAAAGATGGGAATATTTATATCACAATATGGTTGCATATCCAATTTAGATTTCTTAGGTTTGACAGATTGTAATTTTCACATAAAAGCCCAAACTCTTAATTAAACATATATAAAATGTTTTGACAAGATTTGTTTCTTATTGACGGCTTTTGTTTCTATAACGTGTCGTAATGTTGATGAAGAATCCATTTAAGTGCGAAATCAAATACATTTGCTGACACATCCAGTTGTTAAAGGACTCCGAAATACTTAAGAATTGGGAGGTGTCTATTACACGATCTCTATTGGTCAATGATATCTGCCCCTTGAAGTAATTGACAGATGACCCCGTGTGCGAGACAGTTTGACATGTTTATGGCATGCCGCCTTCAAAATCAATCGCCGCCGACATAATCACAACATGATGTCAGTAGTTGAATAAACACGCTAATCCGGAAACGAGACTCAATTAAGCCGTGAAGAGAACACTGCGACTGTCTGTTAGTTCAAGTCGTTTAGTGTTTAATGCGAGGAATAATGAATTGACACTTTTAGTCAGAAACCTGATTGTTTTATAAATTAATTTCAAAAATATCATGACGCTGATGTATTATTACTAATTCAAAGAAAAAATATATTTTTCAAAAAAGAATTTTATGATAAATAAGAAAGTTTTAGGTACATATTCCCTATTACGTTATTACAGCGAGCAATCATTTTTCCTGTAGAGCAGTCACGTGACTGGACAGGGGAGGTAACCAAATAAATTCATCGAATTATTGGAAAGGCGTATACGATACCGTTTCCCCCCGCACAAAACATAACATCGTTATCGACTTCTTTTCTCTCGTGGATTGTCAGATTTCTGACGCATTCATCAGGCGATTGTACACTCATCTGCATCTGCTTCAGACGATCTGATAGCATGTATTCACGTTGACTACGTGAACCCCAGCCTGTAACAACTCCGTAGGTTCCTTCTTTGAAGTAATCGTCGTAATTTGTGTTTGACATTTCTGAAAAATTAAAAAGTGCATATAAGGAATAAAACATGCATGTCACGAAAAATGTCAGTCAGAAACCTCAGATAACCTCTGTCAGAAACCACAAGAGAACCAAATATCAGAGAGGTAAGCATTCTGTCTGACAGTGTAAATGTACATTCACCTTTCATGTTAAAATATTCATGTAAATATATACACAACCACTTAACATAACAAAACATCAAACAATACCGACAGGTTGAGGAGTTGCTTATATCTTAACTTTCGTCATTGTAAATAAAAGACATAAAATACAGAAAAAAATGAAATATGCATATCAGGAATGGCCACATCCAGCATACACAGCCTCCCCACACAGCCAAAAAGTAGAGAGGAAAAGAGAGCATGGTATTACAAAAATCAGTTTCAAACTGGACGCCACAAACAAATAACGAAAGTGAGAACCGGAGGGGTTACCGCCTTGGAACGGTCAGTGGCAAAACAAATTGCCACTGGGGGTTTAAACCAGGTTCTAGGGTGCACCAACCTCACACTTGCCCCAACAGGTTCTCGTATCACAAAACAAGTACAAATTGTCTTGGTGAAATAACTCCAACCCACCCATCAGCTCAACAATGTTGCATGCAAAAGCATACAAACATGTAAACATAAGAATTTAATAGCATTGCAGATATGTTCCAAGTGTAGCTGAAATAGATAAAAAATTAAAAAGCGACCAAAGTGAAACACAACACATATTAAGAAGATATTTCAGACTCGGTTTATCAAGCATGGTCAACACCACAAATATGCAATTAGCCAATTACATGAACTGCAGGCTCAGATTGATTAAGCCTGTTCATGAACAGGTAAGGAGATGCATCGTATTCCCCATGCTGCCTAGCAAGGGGTTAAACGCAACTCAGTACATTTACACCAATAAACAGCACAGTTCCGATCCACCCTAAAAGATTGTCTGCATATGGCGGTGAACAAGAAACCTTCAGCTCGGTATTTTCAGATTAATAACATTCCATGTTCAGCTGCGTGACCCAGATTTAAGAATGCGGTTTGCTCTAAATGAGAATACGTTCGTACGTACCGGCGAGTGTACTATGAAATTATGTCTAACGGAAAATATTTACAACAAGATGCATGACCCGACATTTAAGATTCGTCTTGTAAAGCATATAAACATACCCTGTATCTCTTTATTCCACAAACACACCGGCAATAATGTTGGACTGCTCGAAACCTTTTGTTGAAGTTTTATGAGGGCAATGTTGTACTTGCGACTAGGAATGTTCGTATTGTCATACTTTGGATGAATGTGGTAGTCAGATTTGGCAAGAGGAATTATAATAAAATTCCGCTGTTGTGTTTGATCTAATTTCTCTGCAAAAAATACACTAAAGCATGTTGAACGCGCACCAGACGTTTAATTAAATTCATTGAAATTTAAAACTTTGATACCCTTGAGTTCTCGTAAATCAAATTATACTTACATTTTTAAAAACGCAATATATATTTTATGTTTAAAGAAGTTGCGTTTTTAATTTCCTTAAGTATATTTTATAAAGTCTACAAAATTAAAAAGTTTAATATTTAATATGATCTTTCTAGTCAAAGGTTTTAAAAAATTCACAAAACAAAACTTACTCAGGTGAACCAGGGATATCCTCTGAAACCCCTCCAAACAGTGCGCAGCTGTTAAGACCCATTGTTCATCTATTAACGATCCTCCACACACATGTTCCTAAAGTTGTTTTTTTAATTACTGTATTATCAGCAATACTATAGTTGTGGTACTATTAAAATGTATGTCGAGTGCTTAGATCTGTCCATTAATGTCTAAAGGTATGGTTGGTTACATATCTCACCCATTTATATCTTACTTCCAAGAAAATGAATCATTTAGGGATCCATTAAGTAAGTTGTTTTAATTGAATTATGTCCCATTAACTTGATTTATCTTCATTCAGTGTATCGCAAGATCCAGCAGACTTTCATTCTATATGTCTCATTTTATCAATGGTGCGAACAGCGAACATTGTAGAGGTTGTATTAAGTATATAACCCCGTATTCCACCTTTTTCCACTATAATATAGTGCAAATTGCTAAATAGTTCTTTTTTCTTTCTCAATGAAATACATGAAATACTTCAGAATGTGGTTATTTTTGTTCAATATGATAAAGTAATCATTAAGAAATCATTTGAGAAATGAAAAAAGAAAATCCGAGATAGTATGGATGATCTGTTAATTAGAAAGTGAAAGTAGGAAGGTTAGGGAAATCCCGCGTATGGATACTAAACTAATTGAGGTTGACGTCATTCGGTGGACTGGAATTTTCTTACAAGTAACTTAACATGGCATTTGCTTTCTTTTAGACAAGACAGGTTGGACAGGCCTTCAAACGGATGCCAGGCTTTGCTGGGATTAAGACATCATCCAATTGCAATTGAGTATCCTTTATTTAACAAAAGTGTCTATATTTTTTTAGTTTGGTTGAACCTAGATCTGGATCAACCTGCAAACATCTATCTAGATGTATTTGAACCAAAAGGTTAACCCGCCTTTTGGCTTTGCAATGCTATTAGATTCTTATGTTTTATTTGTTTTTGTGCTTTTACATGCAACATTGTTGAGCCGATAAGTCGGTTGGAGTTGTTTCACCAAGACAACTTTTATTTGTTTTTTGATATGAGAACCTGTTGGGGCAAGTGTGAGGTTTGTGCACCCTAGAACCTGGTTTAAACCTCAAGTGGCAATTTGATTTGCCACTGACCGTTCCAAGGCGGAAACCCCTCAAATTCTCATTTTTGTTAATTGTTAGTGGTGTCTCTTTTGAAACTGATCATTTTATTAACCATGCTCTCTCCCTCTCTTCTTCTTGACTGTGTAGGGAGGCTGTTTTATCTGAATGTGGTGATTCACCTTTTCATAGTGGTTTATATGTAAAATAACTAATTTATTGAGGATGTTGTTTTTGGGTGGGGTGGGTAAGGTTAAAATTTTAACACTTCTCGGGTATTAACATTTCTTTTGAAGTATCTACTTTATATAATAGTTTTAACAGATGAAAAGGGAACTTTGATATAAACTGAAGAGAAATATCAAAATATTGCACGCTTTGTTTTGAGCATATTCATTGGCAGAAATAGAAATGGATTGAACGTAACTCACATTATTCACAAAGTAACCATTACCAATTTCGATTTATGTCAAAAAAGTTCTACCTCAACGAAACACATGTTTACGACAGATTGCACATGACGGTGAACATTAAACCATCAGTGAAGTATATTCACGTTTAAACAAACTATTCCGATTTAAAGTTCATGTTCGTTAAGTAATATTTACTCAGCCCCATTCACAAAAAAGCATAAAATTATAAAAAGAAAACTGAAAAAGACTTACCTCTCTTAATATAGTATGAAACTGGAACTTTCAAAGCCTCCAAACACGAAAAATACGGCTATATTGCAAGCTCTGATTTAGCCTGTTCATGGGCTCTAATAGAAACGTAACGTACTGACCTACCTCAGGGGTTGATCGCTACACAAACATATGTATCGTGCTCAACGGTCTTGAAAGATGATAGTTGGTAACATCACTGACTGAATGTATGGGGAAACTTTTTACAGCTACCAAAGCGCAATACTACTGCGATGTTTATTAAGACGAAAAAGTTTAAGCAATCCAATGTTTACAATAACATTTGGAATTTTCAGTACTCTTTCACTAAAACACTTTACATGTATGCTTATCCGACCGGAGGACGCTAAAAATACATACCCTGTCTGATCGGAGGTCAACCATCCATGGCCATGCATGTTCACTTGCCTCATGTTCATATTGGAATGACTTTTCTCTCAGTTTTGTAAGCCGTTTTTGTGTCATCCCACATGAAATGTCCGCCTCTACACGAGTTGAAAATAATAACACATAAATAGGTCAATAATTTTTATTGTCAGACACATCGAATTACCCATCATTAAAACCTTCAGATTGGGCAAAAATTAGGTTACTGGCAAATTATTTACCAAGGCGGCAACCATACAATGCTTCTATTTTCCTCTTTCCTTCTTGGCTGTGTGGGGAGGTTGTGTCTTCTGAAAGTGGCAATTCCTGATATGCATATTTCTTCTTTGCATGTTTTAACAAAAAACTGTTTCACCTTAATGACAGACTTTCCACTTTTTTTGTCTTTGGCGTTCTCTGTTACATGCAAAATTTATATTCCCAGTTTTCTGTTAAATTTGTGCTAAGGCTAAAGATTATAAAACTGAGATTGGAAACCACTGGTCGCCATTTCAGCCAATTAGATTCTTGAGATTTGAGATTGGTTTCCATTCTCAGTTTTATGTACTTTGGCATATGTTCAGTTTCTCCAATGTTTTGTAAACAGAATAGCATTTCGCCATCTGGCAAGTATGCTCATCATCCGCACAATACCGGACATTCTTTCATTTACATGTAGTTGATGATGTACAGTAAATTCCTAAATTTTTCACACCCTTACTGAGATAGTATAAAAATTAAGAACACTATCATTTTTATTCAATAAATATAAAAATTATATATTTTGGAACTCTTTTACCATCAGTATTTTCTAAAATGGGTACCTATATTTTTAACAATTAGTTTTGGGGACCCTCAATATTGGGACACACGTGTGTATTTTTTATTCTAAACTGTCCCGAGACTTAGAATGAGGACGGCATCACATTTATTACAATAATTAGCTATATTTCATCGCCGATTAATCCAGAAACAACAATATTTACAAAGTCTTACAAATCTTGAGTTTATGATGTGAACAAATGACGTCATGCAGAAACCCTGTTAGTGCAATTGTTGTTGGTACTACTTAGAACCTGATTTAAACTCCCTAAGCAAATTGTTTTGCCATTATACACCCTTCCACTGTGGTAAACCCTCAGGCTCTCACTCGTGTTGCTTCTTAGTGATATGTTTATTTAATCTGATCTATTACAAACCCATTCCACTCTGTATCTGGCTATGTAGGGAAACTGTGCTTCTCTGAATATCGCTATTCCACATATTCACATTTCCCTATTTTTATTGCCTTACGATCAAGTTCAACATTTATTCACTCATAATACCTCCTCCTATAATTTTATCCAGAACATCGTTATAAGTGTCAATGTCTCTAACTGCAAAGAAGTGTTGTTCGTTTTCTATTTTTGAGGCCATCTCTTTCATTGTAATATATCCAATTTTGTCTTTTATTACGTCACCGACGAATATTGAGTAAATCTCTACTCCATAGTTATTCTTCAATATATCCGCTTTTTGTGTTGGATTTCCATTTGTGTTATATACTCCTGAAAAAATATAAATCTTGCTGGTAGGGTAGATTTTAAGCATTGTTCTACAGTATATGTAACCTACATAACATTCCCGTCCACTGTTAGCCACGTTTATATGAAATAGATGAAAAGGGAACTTTGAAGACCCTCGACCATGACAAATATGAAAATATTGCAGGCTCGGTTTGATTGAGCCTGTTCATGGGCAGTAATGGAAATGCTTATTACTGCCCACGCCGCCTAGCCCCGGGTTGAGCGCAACTCAATATTTACACCAATAAACAGTACAATTTTGATCCATCCCAAACGATGGTATGCATATGGCGGATGGAAAATATCTAAAAGAGGCATTTTAAGTCACGTTACAATAATTTATTTTTTTGAAAGTTGAATGGTGGTTTTCGATAAGTTTTTTAATTAGATGGAAAGAAACTTTAAAAGCTATCGAAAACAAAAAATAAAAAAAATGTAAAAGGATCGGTTTAAGCCTATTTATGAGTAGTAAAGGCATTGCATATTTCAACTCACCCCGCATAGCCATTCACAATAAAGATCTCCCCAAAAACAATTATCGGGAAAATAAACTACAGCTCCTGGTGGATTTTTGCGAAATGTCATTGTTTTTTGCGAAATGTCATTGCTTAAACTAGTTTGTTAAAGGGTCTTCAAATGAATATTCATGAAAATGGGTTTGCCATTTTTCTTTGGGGGTGGGGGGTGGGGGGAGAAGATATATTGAACAGAAGTGTTAACTGAATACATTAGATGAAAAGGGAACTTTGAAAGCAACCGAACAGGACAAATCTGCAAATATTGCCGGCTTGGTTGAATTTAGTCTGTTCAGGGGCAGTACTGGAAATGCATATTACTGCCCACGCCGCAAAGCCCTTGGTTAGAAAGCAACTCAATATTAACACCAATAAACAGTACATTTTCAATCCATCTCAAACGATGGTATAGTATTAATCAGAAAGTGCCACTCTAAAGGTTCCATATTCATAGCCATTTGCATACCTTCAGAGTGGCACTTTCTGACTAATTCTATTCCATGAAGAAAACAGGCTCGGTTTGATTGAGCCTGTTCATGAACAGTAATGGAAATGCATATTACTACCCATATAACTTAGTCTTTGGAAGAAGGGAGCTTACCGTCGCTGAGTAAGATAATGACCTGCTGTGCTTGTCGGTACATGCCTTTCGCTACCATCAGTAACTTTGTTTGCAGATCTATTTCTATGTCCTTTAAAACAGCTGATATAGATGTCCCAAACCCTGTACAAGTTGATATACTTGTATCATGTATATTGAATATAAATATATTAAATTTCATATGAGGAACTAGATGGTTGTTTTATAAATATTGGTTCTTCATTATGAAAAGATAAAAAGGGAACTTCGAAAGCCACCGAACACGTCAATTACGAAAATATTGCAGGCTCGGTTTCATTAAGCCTGTTCATGAGCAGTAATGGAAATGCATATTACTGCCCGCGCCGCCTAGCACCGGGTTGAGCGCAACTCAACATTTACACCGATAAACACCAGGATAGAGGTTAACTTAAGAAAACATTTTTAAAGAATTTTAAAGATCGTTTAAAATGTAAAATGTAGTAAAATATGTCTAAATTGGTTGATTTATTTATTTTAAGTCGTTATTTTGATTTATTTTGGAATGAAACACGAAACAATACAAAAGTCATATATTTTCGCGACCATGCTAAATTTGATACAAGTTATACTCGACTTCAGAAATTATTGTTGTTATTTTTATCTATATAGGCTATAATTTGTTTTGAAACAAACAATGTTCTTGTCCAAATCGCCAACCTTAGTATGAAATGGACTAATTTTAGTTAATATTTTGTCCAACACTCCAAACTTATGTTACCCAATATTGCAGCATATTAAAGACCACGAGACCGCTTGCTTTACCAACAACCTATTTTCACTTCTGCATTAAAAATGACAGAGATATTTTTAAAACTAAAAGTGCTGAATGAATTTATATTCAAATGCCCATTTGTATTCAATACACATTAATATCAGCTGCATTTTTTGCATTTCCCATTCTTTATAGTTCCAAAACCATGATACATCAAACCTGAAGTTATTTTGCGGGGATTTGTTTAGAGAAGAAGGTGAGGTAGTTGGTAACATAACCTTGAGTATCGACTTCGTCCGGGGTCTAGATGAGCTATCCCTTAAAAAAATTCTGGGGGGAACCCTGAACAGTATAAGTTTGGTCCATCCCAAACGATGGTATGAACCTTCGTATCCTTCAGCTGTCGAAATATTTTTGATGCCGTGTCTCAACTACTGACATGTTATAAATAAAGCGCGTTTTAAATAATGCAGAGGAATGAATATGAAATGAAACTATCTTTAACGGAAAATGCGGAGCATGGATGTCACATGAGCATTACACGAGTCCCAAGAATTCAGTTTTTTCACCAAGACTAGAAATAGACAGGTTTTTGAAATGTCTTTTTATATTTGCACTAACTTAAGGATTTGTTTTTGACATACATTTAACATTTTCAATGCTCCAATACATTTTGAAACAATTTTTATAAAATAGAAATGCATTATTAAAGAATGTAAATTGCAACATTTATTATTGATGATGATTACAATACCTTACCAATTTCTTGTCTTATTTCATATCCAGACTGTGTCGATTCCAATCGTTGTTCGGCCTGTCTGTAGGACCAAAATTGTTGCGAGTCAGTATGGTACATACTAAAAATATTTTTGCTCTTCGTAGCGAAGTAATACAAAACCAGCCTGGTACCTGTGTAATCATCGTTAATGCCAAGCTGAAAGAAATTCACGAATTCCAATGAGATGCTTGAAATGAAATTGGCCCTGCTGGGGAGCGAGCCCGCACGGCGACAACGCCTTCCCATACAATGCCAATTACACTACCTATTATAAAAAGCTAACCGGGTCAAAACCAAGAAAAGGCTTATCTGATAACCCTGATGATAAAAGAGAAAAAATGGGGGAACAAAACAGAACAGAATTTTGATAGGTTTTATGAAACAAATTGCATATCAGGGAACGACAAAATGCAAAAGAAAATTGAAAAAAAAACTGGAGGTATATTCTTATGGTTATTGCAATTATAAACATATCAATCTTTTAAGTAATCCCATTTAAAAACAAAACAAACTCAAAAAAACACATTATAGTTTTAAAGCATTTGTCTAAATTGTTTAATTAATCACTAAATCAGATACATGACAGAAATAAATAAATACAAATATCTGGCATACAGCAAAATGTAAGTACAAAATATTCTTGGTAATTAGAATCTTTGAGTAGTAAATTTTATAAAATATATGATAATGCTTTCAACAATATCTTTAAATTTAAAAATGAAAAAAAAAACGTCAGCCTACCTTGGGTAAAACTGCGTTGATAAAACGCTTTGATGCGTTGAATTCCATTTCGTCGATGCTTCCGGACACATCAACCAGAAAATATAAATCAACGCCTCCCACCTGTCCGACATTTATTGTTTTTGACAATATTTGATCATTACTGTCGCCGTTACTGTTGTCAGAAACTTGTTTTTCTAACGCCTTCAAGAGTGTTACCCAAACATTTTCATCGTACAACGAATCTCCTACAAATATATTGTGTGTATAACAAATATGCGTCGGTTTTGCAATTTGTAATGTATCTTTTAACAAATTTTGGATACGCATTTAAAGGGTATTACATGTAAGATCTAAAGCACCCTGATTTTTCAAATTGCAATATGGACACATGTGTTATCAGTTACGCCCTTTGAAGGTCGTCGAGCACGATATTTATGTACTATATTAATAGTACTTCAAAAATTACTTTTAGTTTTAAATATATCGGCCAGTTTAAAGAGGGGTGGTTTCAACATCTTAGCCAATATAATTTTGGCTATTGTTCAATCAACCCCAAGGATATACTTCCTGCTTTTAAATTTTGCCTTTGGCGTTGTCTGTGATATGCAGGATTTATATTCTAAGATCCCATCTCAAAATTCTATTCTGTTTAGTTCCGCCCATTGGACAAACTTATTCTTTTATCTGGGGACCATACGCCGCTGAACATGGAATGGTATTAATCTGAAAATACCTCATTGAAGGTTCCATGTTCACCGCCATATGCATACCATCGTTTGGGATGGATCAAATTTGTACTGTTTGTTGGTGTAAATATTGAGTTGCGCTCAACCCGGGGCTAGGCGGCGTGGGCAGTAATAAGCATTTCCATTACTGCCCATGAACAGGCTCAATCAAACCGAGCCTGCAATATTTTCATGTTTGTCGTGGTCGAGGGTCTTCCCTTTTCATCTATTATACAGTACATTTGTGTATATATCTCGTCCTCAATATAACACATGCTTAAGTTTAAAATTTCGTCAAATAAGTCTTCTTATTTCGAAATGAAATAAATGTACCTGTACAATCGATGGGTGTACCGCTCCAGTTTCTATCTTTCATACAAGTTCGCTTTTTAGAACCGCCAAAATATTCTCCACCAGATTTGCAGACGAACTCGAGCACAGATCCAATAAAAAAACTTATTTTCCGCCGATATGATATCTGCACCGATTGGAATACAGGGGGTAGGACAGTAGGAACGTGAATCTGTAGGAAAATCGATCCACATGTTTGAATTACATGCTACATTTGATTTTTGTACTTCTAATTGCAGTTTAAAATAGAATGAGAGGCACGTTCCCGCAAAACAGTTAACCCTCGGTGACAGATTTTTCCATCTTCACCTCACACTCATGCATGATACTTGTATTTCATCATAGTTACATATTTTGTCAATCTCACTCCGTAAAAGTATATAAAAATGCAGTGTCAGGTTTCCATTTTTGTAAAGCATGTTTTGGAAGAAACTGTGTACACGTCAGTTTTCTGATACAATATTGAGTTGAGCTCATCCCAGATCCTGCCCGTGAACAAGATCAATTTAACCAATTCTGCGATGTTTTCATATTTTTCGCATTTGGTGGCCTTCTAAGTTCCCTTTTATCTATTTTAAATGTAATCTATGTTACTTGTTTTGTGTAATAAATGCCAAAGTTATCAGAGTAAATTAAACTTATACTGGCCAGCTTCTCTGGTCCTAATGATGATCGAATGATATTGTCCAAATAGGGGAGACAACCCCTACGACGACAGCACCTAGCCATGCGATATCAATTACGCTACCTATTGAGCAAACCGTGACAACCCAATTATTAATCGGATAACTTCGATGAACGTAGCATATATTAAACAGTACTGGCTGGGAGACTTTTTACGGCCGCCACACTGCACAAATGGCGCTACAGTTCATTTCAAGTAAGTGCCAATGTTGCTTGACAGTGCGATAGCTTTATACGTTTTATGTATGCGTTGCATGCAACGTTGGTGATTAGTTGGTAGGTTCGAGTCATTTCTCACAGGCAACGTGTAAATGTTTTAACGACAATCTAAGAGATGTGTGGCGGGTGTATCCTAAAGCCTACAATTTAGACCACCAGTGACAAAATATCTTATAAGCATTGATTTTTCCGAAATTTAATCAAATTTCCGTAAAACCATAAAATGAAATTCTATATTAAAGACAAGTTTTTAGTATGCAATTGTTAAAATTATGCTAAATCTGTGTCCTAGCAATTACGCTTACCAATCGGTTGTTCTTTTTTGTTTCTTTGTGGCACCCGTACGCATACGCCAAAAGTTTAAATATTATATTAAGTATTATATACCTAATCTTAAAAAAAAACATAAAAAATTATACCATATTTGATTTGCAAAACTCATAAGAACATTCATTCCAAAATGGCTCCCGAAATATAAATCCTGCGTTTCTCATCAGATGTTCAAAATTGAGGTATTTTCTATGGATATCACAACTACATTGGGCGATATATTGGATTTTAAGCTCAATCTGTACCGTAATTAGAAATGCATGGCTAGTCGCTCGCTGTCGCCGTACGGGTTCGATCCCCAGTAGGGGCGATATCATTTTTATCTTTGCCTGAAAACTGCCTTACAACCTTGGCTCTCGCATCTGGTACAGGTAGCATCCCATTTTCCATTCTGCAGACAAGTCCATTCTGCACTTCCAATCAAGTTATATCCGCTGTTGCACTCAAAGATTGCCTTGTCGCCAACATATACGCCATGTAATTTTAGAAGTCCATTCTTGGGAGACACTGGTTCCAAACACTTTATTTCTGAAAGACAATTAAGATTTCAACTTTGGAAAAAAATGGAAATGCCCCTGTGACAGAAAAAAACATCATTTCCACGTAGCCAAAGGTAGAGAGGAAAGGAGAGCAAAAAAAAACGAATTGTGACCGTTCCAAGGCGGTAACCCCCGTGTTCTTACTTTTAATGTGCTGTCTTTTTAAAATTGATCGTTTTTTTACCCATAAGCCCATGCTTCCTTTTCCTTTCTACTTTTTTGCTGATTGGGAAGGCTTTGTCTTCTGGATGTCACCATTCCTAATATGCAAATTACACTTTTCTTTAAAAATGAACCACATTTTGAAAATAGCTTGAAGTTTATGTATCAATATTCGTATAAATAATAATTTTTAATTATGTTGACATATTGCCTATTGTGCAGCTAGCGACAGAGGGTTGGGTTAAATATATTGTTCGGTGACGTAGTTGGTATCGTCTTCGTCCGTTAGTTATACTTCTCCTGTAACCTAGAGTTGCTGAATCTTCTTAAGTACTTGGTCTATTAATTTCAATTCTTCAAATATAAAATCTATGGAAGCATATTTGTGCTACAACTTAACACATAAAATAACGTGAAAATAATGGAGGATTTCGCAAAAAAGAAGTTTTATTTTCGCGAAAACATCCATATTTTCACGACAAAAAAAAGTTTACACGAATTAATTTCTGTTAGTGCACTAAACTGCCACAACATAAAGATAACGTTTTCGTGTAAATAATGGAACATATCACGAAAACACATAACTTTTCACGAAACCTTAAAAATTTCACGAAAGACATTTTTCACGAAAATAATGGAAGATTTCACGAAAATCAGATACGAAAAACAGATAACTTTTCATGGAAGCGTAACAATTTCACGAAAGATGCCAGTTATCTAAAAATTATGGAAGCATATTTGTGCCACAACTTAACCACATAAAATGACGTGAAAATAATGGGTTTACGTGAAAAAAAGTTATCTGTTTTCGAGAAAAAAAAATCTGTTTTCGTAAAATTCTCCA
This sequence comes from Corbicula japonica, assembly GCA_038501625.1. Taxonomy (NCBI): domain Eukaryota; kingdom Metazoa; phylum Mollusca; class Bivalvia; order Venerida; family Cyrenidae; genus Corbicula; species Corbicula japonica. The sequence goes on along the minus strand of JAZAYU010000367.1, from coordinate 65,217 downwards.
TTATTTTCATGGATACTATATCATTATGTTGAGGCAATTTAGAGCATTATCAGGAATAAATTTGTGTTAATTTATTTCGTGTGTAATCTGTTTTCGCGAAAAAAACTTTTTTGCGAAATCCTCCATTATTTTCACGTTATTTTATATGGTTAAGTTGTGGCGCAAATATGCTTCCATAATAATCTGCTTAAAAGCACTTTCTTCGGACATAACTCGTGATTGGATACGGACTAAGTCTTCTTTTAAAAGACATTTACTTGAAACTATTTTTTTCTGTTAAGGATAGTGAAACATTTACTTGAAACTAGTTTTGTCTGTTAGGAATAGTAAAACATTTACTTGAAACTAGTTTTGTCTGTTAGGGATAGTGAAACATTACTTGAAACCAGTTTTGTCTGTTAGGGATAGTGAAACATTTACTTGAAACAAGTTTTGTCTGTTAGGGACAGTGAAACATTTACTTGAAACTATTTTTGTCTGTTAGGGATAGTGAAACATTTACTTGAAACTAGTTTTGTCTGTAAGGGATACTAGTAGTGATTTTAAACTCCAGTTGTATTTTATTATTGAATATCTACATTGTTCTTAATTTGGGTTTCCTAAACCCCTGCTTCAACAAGTTTTGTTAAGCAAAAATGCGTTCACTGACAATTGCTAGAATTATTTTAAGTGCTGTGTTTGTTGCAAGTATCGGTTGCTCGAACTATATTGTTTTGCTATCGTAATGGTAAATAAAATATACAAATATAAACGCTTACGTTCGCATCCAAATGATGGGAGAGCAATCTGGTCAAAACTAGATCTTGTGGTGCACTTAGCAACACTTAATCTATTCTTAGGTCTGTAACCATCGTTACATACTAGCCTCATTTCCTCTCCAAATGTATAAGATGGCTTAAAGTCTGTAATGTTCCCATTGCGCATGTCACTGAAACGACTTGCATCACATATGATTTCTGTAAAAAAAATAAAATATATCTTTCTGAGTCGCATTTCAAGGAAACGAATTGTTTCAAATTAATTGTAAGTCCCATACTTTTAAACTGCAATTTAACGTACAAAGAAAATGATGGGACTTAAAACTGCATCTTGATAGACATAATGTGTTCATAACTCGGGCAGATGAAGTGACAGCGATTCATGAGCAAATTGAAAAGGTAAATATTGGTGCCCACTGCCGATATTACCAGTTTTTACAATTGAAAAAAATGTTTACAACTTTAAAAACGTAGGACTTAGACTTTAGAAAAAATATTAGTCAAACATAACAATATATTGATAAATGTATTTATGTAAAATTTACAATACCTTCACATTTTTCAAATCTCAGTTCATAATCTTCCTGTCCGTTCCATTTTCCCGAATCATCACACGTGATTGATCTGGAAATCGTCTCTTCGGCTTCGGATTCTTCCGTTGCTCCGAAGTCGTCCGTGTATTCATAGTAGATCGATAATTCCTCATCTAGAGAGGAATACCTGTTTGCAAAAATAGAATATTATTAGTAATAATTTCAGATTTCAAAATTATAGATGACAGGGAAACTTTGAAAGCCACCGAACACAACAAATATGAAAATATTGCAGACTCAATTTGATTGAGCCTGTTCATGGGCAGTAATATAAATGCATATTCCTTCCCACGCCGCCTAGACTAAGGTTGAGCGCAAGTCAATATTTATACCAATAAATAGTACTATTTTATCCATCCTTAACCAATGTACGCATTTGGCGGTGAAAATGGAACCAGAAAACAAACAAAGATTTATTACTTTTAAATTAAAACAAATATAACATTTTAGCTTATGTAAGAATCTTTATTATTTGCATTAATAACTTTAATCGGTTAAACCCCAGTTACACAGAGCCATCGGTGGTCGATCAGTAGTTTGTTTAGCCAAATTTATGAGTGAACCGATGACAACGGATTGACCACCGATATCAACTATTGGTCACCTGTTTGCCACCTATCAATTGCTGCCGGGGAAAGATGAGTTTCGTCGGTGAAAAATAACCGATCGGGATTTTTAGACATGGTTAAAATTCTCGATCGGTGAAAATTTTTTACAAATAACCGATTGACAACTTGTCTACAACCGATCGTCACCGATCGACATCCTGTATTTAACCGACATCCCCGATCGACAACCTGTCTAAAACCGATATATCCGATGGGCCACCGATAAGCAACCGATCAACTAATACTTACCACCGATGGAAAAAAAAGATGAGAATTAATGTTTACCAGCAACCCATGAAATATCTGTTTAACCGATGAACACTCGTCAATCACCGACGGCTGATTACACAGGAAAACAGAAATAAAATAACGCATGACAACTGATCAAATAAGCATGCAATTTAAATTAAAATAACCGATTGGGCACCGACCGTCTGTGTAACTGGGGCCTTAATTGCTGGCACCGAATAAAGTTTGAGGAATTTCTAGAGACACATTTAGATCGGCACATATTGAGTTGATTAGATTCTGCCGAGGTAATATGAAATTCCTTAATTTTGACTAAAACTTCCAAAATCAGCGGATTCCGGGTTAATTGATATTCCTACCTCTATAAACTTAATGAGTCGTGTGATTTGTTTATCAATGATAGATGGTTATTTGCTAGGGTTAACAACAAGGAAAGTAACATGACAAATTAGATGCATTAATAGCTATTCTTCGAAGATATTTACCCATCTTGACATCTATAATCAAACGTGTCCCCGCTAAAAACTCTGAATCTTGGTTCATCCATTCCCATGTGCGCAACTGATTCTTCGTACTGCACTATACGGTTCCTGATCATATTTTGCGGTAGAGGTGGGTTCGAACATTCTCTTTTCGCTAAAATTCAAAGGTCAAGGTCAACTTGAATGTGCTTGTTCCTGCCGGTCTAATAATATATCTACCAAAGTTATATAGAAATGAAAAAAAAATCTTGCAATTTTGTAATATAATAAGCAACTACAGCGATATCAATCGTACTCGATGAACCTGTCAGAGGGTCAGCGGGTACTGTATATCGGCCTGTTATCGCTATGGTTGCAGATTGTTTATTATTACAATTTAGTTATATAACCTTAGAGACATTATCGTTAACTTTGTATATAACGGTAGCTATGTAAACAGTATAGGTTCTACATATATACTGGACTAGTAAGGCGGTCCAATGCGGTATTCTTAACGGCATTCTAGAAGCATGTGAGTGCGGCAGTCTTAGTAGCTCGTCCGAGCGACCAACGACGATGGCTCCTAGGCCGACATTCACACTTAACTATTGTTAGTGTTGTTCTTCTTGCGGTAGCATAACTCTACAACTTTAATTATGGTAAATACAAGTTTTAGTTAAAGAATTCAAGCAGAAGTAATTAGATAGATTTCTTGTTTGTTTTGAAACTTTTATACGTTATGTAGTATAGGTAAATCGGACGTCGAGACAAAATCATTGAAATAATTGCTATCATTTCGAAATTGCTTGGAAAGTGAAATCGCATTTAAAGCTTACCCTGTTTTGTATGATACATGCACTTAAATTGACATGTTTTATTTCGTAGGTATTTGGACGCCGAGACAGGAAGAATGAAGCAGTAGATATCGTTTCGAAATGGACTAACTGGTAGATGAAGTCGCATTTAAATCTCATTTTTGTTTTACGTGACTGTTATGTTTCGTAGGTAAATAGGACCCCATTGTTGTTGGAACCTTGAACTAGTGGCTTTCATTTCGAAATGGCCTAACTGGTAGATGAAGTCGCATTTAAATATCAACCTGTTTTTTTATACTAACGTTGACATGTTATGTTTCGCAAGTGAATCAGACTCCATGGTTGTTGGAACTTCGAAGTAGTGGCTTTCATTTCGGAATGGCCTAACTGGTTGATGAAGTTGCATTTAAATCTCGTTTAGTTTTTTATGTTACTTACGTTGACATGTTATGTTTCGTAGGTAAATCGGACTCCATGGTTGTTGGAACCTTGAACTAGTGGCTTTCAGTTCAAAGCCCCCCAAGTTGGCGATGAATTCACATCTGAATCTCATCTTCTGTAATCCCGGTATATTACTGATATGGCCATCATTACATGCATACTCATATTCCCACCTTTGAAGTTCTTTGTAATGACCATTTTCTAAATCGGGCTTGCCTGTACATGTAACAAAAAAGATTGATTTCTGGTTACAAATAGATGATTTGGAACTTTAAAATCCACCGAAAACAAAAATAAAATATGGAAATATTGCAGGATCAGTTTGATTGAGCCTATTCATTAGCAGTTGTGTAAATGCATATTACTGCCCACGCCGCCTATCCCCGAGTCGATTAACATAAAGAGAATAAAGCAATTAAAATGAATAATGACAACAATGAAAGTCGTATTCTTAAAGTTTTTTTAAAGTTTTGCCACTGACCGTTCCAAGGCGGTAATCCCAATGGTTCTCTATTTCGTTTATTGTGGCGTCTTATTTGAATCGGCATACTTATAACAACATGCTGTCTTTTTCTCTTTTCCTTTTTTCGCTGCGTGGGAAGGCTGTGTTTTGTGAGTGTTGCGATATGCATATTTCAATTTTTTAACGGAATAATTCCATTCATTTCTTAAATAAAGTAATACAAATATATATTAGATGCAATACTTACATCTCCCAAAACGATATCCATCACAAAACAAAAGCAGACATAAACACACCAAGGTAAAGAATATGTTCATGGTTATCCCATGTAAAACAAAAATCTGACTGATTTTTTACACTTACAAAATAACTACTTCTGTTATAAAATAATTAAATTTAGAACAAAATTTTTCTCATACTTAACCTATTTAGAGATCACAATAGCTACATATCCTGTACTACTTAAGATCTGGGCTAGATGGTCTTGAAATTGGTGCAGAAATAGCAGAGCTCGGGGTTTTTCCTCGGCCTTGATCGACATAAGCATAATTTTTTACAGTTGCTTATGTTTTATTTAATTCAAAAATTTCTCAATGACAACTATTTACATTTTATATTTTGATACCATTTAGTAAACAAAAGTGCCTTTATTTAAAGCAAAATTGTAATGCTTTATTTTAAAAAATCAATATGGTAACAAAAAAGTCTTAGAGTAAGTGAAAGACGACGTGCGCTAAATATTATCTTCAATATATACTAAATGCAATGTTAAACCATATAAATCGCCGTGATTCATAGTGGAAATTCTAACAGTTTTCAATCCTAACTTCTCGATCATTACCTTTATTCTAGTACTATTATTCAGGTTATATCAGGTATAATGAATTAACTATCTAATATTGGCCCAGCAATTCTCCATTTCCATGTACCAATATATAAAAATCTTACGCTAAAACTCAATTTTCAACTCAACATCTTTATTCAAAGTCTGACTTAAACTTGGTTACGTTTTTGAAATATTATATAAAAATGAAACAAAACCTTTTTATGATCATGGAAAGTTTTCATAGAAGTCCTGCAAATATATTAATTTCTAGAAAAATGTTTGGGTGCAAACTTAAATATTTGAATTTCTACTCAAACAGTAATTTCATTGTTAAGCACAATAACTGCATAACTGGATAACACATTTTCTTAATGGCATTCAAAACCAACAAAAAGCATTATATAAATAATATTAAATATTATAATATTAACTTATTTATTAAACCTAAATCTATCATCTAAGCTTAGTCGAATCCGAATTTTTAAATTATCATTGAGTTTAGTTTAAAATCCAGCTCAATATATTTGTGATATTGGGGCCATGCCAACCTGCAAAAAATTCAAACAAAATGTTTGACTTCTACAGTAGTTGTTTTTTGTGATTTTCATCAGAATATATTGCTACCAAAATGTCTAAATATCAATATTTCATTTAAAACAAAACATATTTATATAAACTTATTGTATATCCTAAATCAATAAAGTATTATGTGCATCTTCAGAATTTTAAAATTATCGCTTTGAGTTGCGTTAAAATCCAATTTAATATTTTGTGATATTTCGACCAGGCACTTATCAGATTGCGTCATTAGATATTATTGTAGCAAGAAATAGATTGTATTCTATGCAATAAAATGAAAGTCTATTTGCAAAAACTTGATCAAGATTGTCCAGCTGCAGAATGAAACCATCCATTTCGTTAATATCAAGTGTTTGTTTACTTGAAATGTTCACTTGATAATGCCTCAATAACATTCAAGTAGACTTGCATATTGATTAAGGACCTATTGTGCCTCGACAGCTGATGGGTCCAAGATAATATCGCCTTAGAAATTCGACAGGAAATCGCAAATTTATCTCTCAAAATGCCAGCAATCGTCGCTCACGCAACAAAATGAAATGTTGCCACGGGAACGGATTTGGCGCGAGAGAAAGTATTCAGATCTGTTTTGGACGTGAAGATTTGTTGGACGCTCTTATAGGACATTAGACGCCAAGTTAAAAGATACCGACTCTTTAAACGTTTTTAACGCAGGTCTACTACATATTCTTGCTCGGGAGTGGATACAATATGATTTATATAATTTATCTTTGTTGCATTTTACGAATGTAATATTATATAAAATTCCAAAGAAATATTTGTGTTCTGGATAAAACAGTTTTTAACCATTTTAGCCAATGGCATTACACTCGATTTTGGCAATAACGTTTTTATTTGTATTAAATTTAAACTTTATTACATGCGTTTGTCCGACCGTCAACAGCAGATACCCGTACTCTATATTTCTTAATAAAAACCAAACACTGAGGTTTTCCTGGCGGGTGAACTATGGCACGGAGATGGTATATTTCCATCTGTGTGCCACTGTACAAAATCTCAGCCTACTGGGAGTGGGGTTCTCAAATTACGGGGAAATGACAAGCTCGGATTTGGCCGTTCACTGGATAAGTCCATCAGGAGCTCGCCACTTCCAGGTAAATTGCTTTGTGTTTTATTTGTTGTTGAAACAGTTGTTGTTTATGGTATTTTGTTGTTGATGTAGTTTCTAGCTGTATTTGTTCTTATTGTTGTTTTTGTTCGAAGTTGTTTTTGTTCTTGTTAGGGTGTTGTTGTTATTTGGTTGTTGTTGTTTGTTTTTGTTTTTGTTTGTGTGTTGTTGTTTTTTTTTGGGTTGTTGTTGTTGTTGCTGTCGTCGTTGTTGTTGTTGTTGTTATTGCTTTAGCTTGAAGTTTGATCTTTGTTGTTCTTCTTATTGTTGTTGTTCTCTTTTATTGTCTTAATATTATAATTATATTACCAAATGGCTTGACCAATTCATTGAATGTATTCATCTAATTGTGTTGTACTTGTATTTCCGATTGATTTCTTTTAAGTTTACAGTACGAAGAATATTTATCAGTCTGCATTTAGACACAAAAGAAGTAGCACGGATACTGTTTATTTACATACGATATTTTTCATGGTCCATGTTCAGTACGCCTCGAGTATATTATAAAACAAATCAAATATTACAGAACGTTTCAATTGAAAAAAGATGAAAAAAAAAGAACAGTGAAAACCATCGAACACAAAAAATATCATATTGCCTATACATGGGAGCGAACCCGCACCGTTACGGCGACAGAGCCTAGCCCTGCAATTCCGACGACGCAACCAACTGCAGTCTCAATTTGATTGCGCCTGTTCATGGGCAGTAATAGAAATGCATATCACTGTCCACGCCGCCTAGCCACGGGTTGAGCGCTTATCAATATTTACAAAAATGTTTGTATCTTGCTCAATGGCCTTCAGAAGATTGTCATTCATGACAGTACTGATGTTATATACTGGGAGACATTTTACAGCGGCTACACAAACAATGATACTCTTATGTGATTTTTTTTTTAATTTACAGATAAATGGATAAAATATATGGGTATGACCATTTTCTACAGAATCAATATGTTTAATATTTAAGGATATGTATACGGACAGCCATGGCACACCACATGTTGATACCAAGCAGGATTTTGTTCTGCAGCATTCACACACAGAAGGACAAACAACGGTGTTGGAATTTTGGAGAAAATTTAACACATGTGATAAAAATGATTATACATTTGATGTGAGTACTTTGCCAAATTACTTAATAAAGTAAACTATTACATTAATAAAATATCTCATAAAATTATCAGTTAAATATCAAACAACGCAATGCCATACAAAACACTCATTTATTTTAAGTTTTCCAGTCAAATACAGAATTTTCTCAGTGAAAAAAAGGCTATTTTAACTGTTTTGACACGAGATTTATTTTCACTGTCTTTAATTCTAATTTGAAACCCTGTGCCCAAGGTTATAAAAGCTGAGCATGGAAACCAGTCTCAAATCTCAAGCATCTGATTGGCTGAAATGGCGACCAGTCGCCATTTCAGCCAATCAGATGCTTGAGATTTGAGACTGGTTTCCATGCTCAGCTTTATAACCTTCAACCCTGATTGCTGTCGTTACTGTATATGGTTTAATTCTTGAAATATTTAATTATTTAATTTAAAGTATTACTCTCGATCGAATCGTCACCTTTGTGCAAAACGTTATAAATACCATTGAATAAGAAATAGTCAATTATACTAAGGTGACAGAATGTTCTCTCCCTATCTAGACAGGTACAACGCATGTCGTATATTTTGTGTCTTCGGAACCAATGGGAACAAGCGTTACAAGGCACATGACTGAAAGTGGCGTAACGTCTGGCATGCAAAGAATCCAGCTTCTAAAACCGGATATTTCAGAAACGCCATTACCTGACGACACGTGGACGTTTGAAGTGACGTCACCAAACGTAAATATGATTCCTGTTGTTTTTCTTCACATGTAAATGAAGTTAATTAAAATGCTGGTTTTAAATACTGATATGTGAGGCACGTCACGGGAAAAGCTACTTCAGGAAGTTGACTTCATCATTCCTTTCAATAAATTAGCAGGCCACAATGCTTATTATGTATTTCGCGGTAATAATAACATTTATTTATGTAACATTTCCAATTCTAAAGAAATGTGACAGTATTGATTTTGAATCAGACATCGTAAAAATAATATTTAATCAATTTATTGAGGTCCGTTTTAATTAAACTGTATTTTTTAAGGAAATGTGACATTAGTTATTTTGATTTAGATTGAGGTCCCGTCGGCAGAGACAACGTACTGGTGGTATACCGTCAAAATTCCAACCTTGCCAAATAAACACCATATTGTGAAGGTACATGTATTGTTTCATTACTTCGTGTGACAATAAACAGTATAGTTGCAGCATTTATTTAATACGTTACTTCTTTTTAATTTAAACTGTTATTTCCTTGAAGTTTCTCATAATCAAGAAAAAATGCAACTTTCAAGGAATAAAGGAATTAGGCAATTATATTGTTTTCTGCTTTGATTCGAACTTTTTTAAGACCAATGCTAATCTATCGAAAAATTTAAATCATTTGAAATAGTTTCTTAATGAAAATTAAGCTTCTCTTTAGATTTTTTTTGGACATCAAAATCACAAATGTCATGCTTAAATATTCAAATTAATTAATAAAAGAAAATGGCAGTAAAAGTTTAATTTTTATTTGAAATATGTACAAATATAATGAAATTGTACAGTCCGGTACATGTAGACAAAGGATGTCTGCAAATCTATAACGTTACTTAAGTTAAGGAAAAATATTGACAATTTAATCGCATTTTATTAGGATATAATTACATGACTAACTAATTATTTGTCGAAATATTTAACAAGCCTTGCATTTAAAACAAACTTACCTAAATCAGTATGAAGGTGTTATTCAACAAGGCAATGAAAACCTCGTGCATCATATGGAGGTGTTCCACTGTGAAGTAGCAGCCAATGAGATCATCCGATTCTACAATGGGCCGGGCTTATCCGAAGGCAAACCTACGGAACTGGAGGCATGCCGAAAAGTAATTGGTGCGTGGGCTATGGGAGCGACGGTATGCAAATTACAACTTTCTTTGAAAATAGTACACACGTGAAAAATTGTTCCACAACAAGACTGTAAACTTGAACTGCAATTGTGTATGTCATAGTTGGATGTAAGAGTGGGGTTTAATATTATTTCTTTATTTCGGTGAATCGAAAGAACCAGCAATATTGTAAGGGTACATTTTCTTTGTCAATTGCAAAGTGTGTCTAAAAACTCTTAAATGGAGGCGACTCCATCCAAATAAGTTTGTTTATGTAAATGTCCATGTCATGTGGAATGTCATTTGTAAAAAGAAAAACGTAAAAAATACGTAAAATAATGTAGGGATTGCCTGAAAATTTCTCTATAGAAATTACTGGATGGCACGTTCTGTTTTCGTTGACAGTGCTCTTGGTTAGTCAAAGCCTTCGTGTCTGGTGCTCAGATTATAGTTTCCTATTTTCTTAAACCAAACCTATTCTGACTTTGTACTAGCAAAATAACATTTAGTTGCCATTTCAACATAGAGTTAAATATGTTTCAGTCATTTGGTATATAACATACGATTCTGTTACAGGCTATGCTGTTGCCGGAAGATGCCGGTTTTCCACTGGGTGGACACAATTATTCCCGATATGTGCTCTTAGAAGTTCATTACAATAATCCAGATAAAAAGTCTGGTAAAAATCTTTGTCACTAGATAAAGTGTATAATCACATTAAATGTGAAATGTTAACTTTTAAATTATTTATACAACCTAATGTTGTTTGCTTGTATTGAAATCACACAATCTTAAATGTCGATTATCAGCCCAATTGAGCAGGATTTCTTGATTCATAATCGGGAAACGGCGGATATTTTGGCAAGGAGTGTTGTTTAAGTAATTAATAAACAAAGATCAACAAGGGCCTTAATTATGAAGTCGTTCTTTAAGTTAATGCAAGAAAAAAACATTCTTGATACAATTAAACTGCTTCAGGATTCCAAACAATTATTTGATTTGTTGAAAACTCATCAATAAATCGGAAAGACTTGTATGTCTTTATCTATAATATTATGTATGACAATATTTAAAAATCACAGAACACCAATTAAAGCGATTTATCAGAAATATACGAGGGTTGATCCAGAAGTTCGTACAATTGGCCTATAACTTTTATAAAATTAGTCCGTTAATTGAATTCTTCGCCAGAATTGAAGTTCAGAAGAAAGGAAATGCAAGGTAGTTATTAGTATTACCATAATATACCTATCAGCCGTAAATGACGTTACCATAGCAACACATAACCAATAGAGCGGGGGAGCATTTATTTATTGTAACTATCTTTTAAATAAATTAAGTTTTCTATAATTTTTAATTAAGATAATTTAGTCCAATTTTGTATGACATTAGTATGACGTTGTGACGTCATTTTGCATACGTTGTTTTGAAAGTCGTTTCAAATCTAAAGCGTTTTTTGTAAGATTGAAAATTGAAGCACTAGTGATATGACGTCGACATCAAACTTGGACGTTCGATCAGTAATCAAATTATTTCAAGATCTCAGACACACACCTACAAAGACATTCCAGATGACTGGAAAAAGAGGGCTAGTGTGCAGAAATGAACTTGTTAAAAAGTGACACAAGAGATTTTGGGAATGTCTGAGCTAAAAAGAGGATCATGACAATCACAAAGGTCGGCGGGTAATGCACAACATCTTGATAGAGTAGTCAAATCTGATGTCAACAGTGATGGATGCATTACAGTGGGAGAAATTGCAGATAAAATAGCGACTTGTGAGACAGTTCGATTCCAAGTGGTATCAGGACACATTCAAGATGTTGATTAGTTTAGCTGAAAAGTGTGTGGGTACATCGGGACTATGTAGAGAAGTATTAGTCATGACATCAATTACAATTTTCTTGACGTCGCTGTTGACGTTATTACTACCCAACCCGGTGTTAGGTCTATGTATTAAATGTTTTATTGTATACTGACTGTTTTATGTACTCGTTTAATATTTTGCATTATGTGGCACATATATTAAATTAAATGGCTGCATAACTTTTGTTTTGATATTTAACACCATTAAGGTTTTTCAAAGCCATTGTATGAACTTCTGGATCAACCCCCGTATATATATACAGCATACACCTTATATTTGCTTAAAAAATTATATTTATTTAGGCATAAAAGATTCCTCTGGTATTCGGTTCTATGTTACGTCAACACTCCGACTCCATGACGCAGGCATAATGGAACTTGGCTTGGAGTACACAAACAAAATGGCGATTCCACCAAACCAGGAATTGTTTCCCCTAACTGGATACTGCATAAAAGAATGCACAAACGTGGTGAGTTTGGGCTTGTGTTGGATTTCATGGAGATTTAACGATTTCGTGATCATATGGTTAATATAGGTTTGTGATAAGAACTATGTAATGTAGTGTTGTGCGCTTCAAAAGTCGCATCGTACTTCGATTAGCGCCGTATGTTTAATAGTGGTCTATATGTGTCATCAATTATGTAGTGTACTGCGGTGGTCTTCAAATTTCGCGTCGTCCTTCGATTCAATGTTGTTTCTATTATAGTTCCCTTATCTTTAGACCCATCCAGTTATGTTTGAGCACATAATTTAGCTGATTTGAGCCGATGCTGTGGAAATCTCGCTGTTGGTTACCACTAAACCCCCAGTGGCAAATTATTTTGCCACTGAACGTTCCAAGGCGATAACCCCAAGAGTTATCATTTTCGTTAATTACTTTTGGTGCTTATTTGAATTTGACATACTTATAATCATATGCTCTCTTTTCCTCTCTTGGCTGTGTTTTGTGAATGTGGCGATTCCTGATATGCATATTTCAATTCTTAACCAATTAAATAAAACCAGCTCTTAAAGTTTGCTGCCCAGATCCGATTTTTATTAAAATAATAAACCTCAGTTGTGTATGCATACTTTTAAGGTAGCTTATTCCAGTCATCTCATTGATTTTTGTCACTTTCTTGCGGACTGAATAAAACAGTCATGCCGCTTCATTACTCAACAACAGTTGCTCCCATTTTGTATGCATACTTTCATGGAAGTTACTTCTCAAAATATTAAATATCATGTTTAAAGATAAACTTTAACGATTTCGTATGGTTTATTGTACGTGTTTTTTTTATTTTAATGCGATCGCGCTGTGTTTTGAGTTATACGCAGCCTCAAGGCCATGACTTACAGCTAGAAAGATATTTTAAAGGAACCTCAATTGAATACAGATGCTGTAGTTTATGTACAAATAATTATATGTAATATCATTTAAAATATGTCATTCATCATACTCGTGGCATTGTAAAAGAAGTCGAGGAAGCTCAAATCTAAAGGCATATGTTTACTTTTAGGGCTTACCACCTGGCGGTATACACATATATGCATCACAACTTCACACGCATCTCACTGGACGTCGTGTTTACACAAAGCACATGCGCAATGGAGTGGAGCTACCAGAACTAAACAGAGACAACCATTACAGTCCTCATTTCCAGGAAATTCGCAGACTTCCAAAACCAGTCCATGTTTTGCCTGTTAGTCAGATTCTCAATATTGACAAAAATAATATTGCAATCCTTTGCAAGCCCTTGTTGTTTGAATAAAGCATATACGCTTTTGTCCGTTACAGGTATCCTACCTTTTAATGAAATTCGGAATTTTCAACTTGGTAAGAAACCCGCTTAAAGAACTGTAAAACACGTAGTCTACCGTTATGGTCTTTCATCTGTAAAAAAGGTGGGATATGCATATCAAAAATAGTGTGTTAAAATCCCGAATCTCAACGCTCTTTTACGTAGAGGGAGAAACCAAACCAAAAAAATCGGTTTATCGCTGGAAGACTGTAACGGAAAATTCCGTAAATCAACTAACCTAATTAACAGTCATTAATTTTTATGTTTTGGAGCCACTTTTTTATTTTGACAATAAAAGATGAAGAAACAGCAACACTGTAATTAATTTTTTATTCTTAAAATTTGACTTTTTAAAATCACTTATTTTCTTATCAGATTATCTTTTAGTCACATGTAATCAATTTCTAACTTAATGATATTTGACAGAAAAAATTCGATGCGTTCAAAGGACTAATAGTGTAAAAATACTGATAGATGATTCCGTGTTCTTCTAAATACATGTAGCAGCCAAAGTAAGGCGTTTTAATAAAAAGAAATAAAAATCGACGGGTTTCCGACGGAAAAAACCGGGTCAGATTTTGAAAAGCGATTTTTTTGATACGTTTAAATACGTTTCAGACGTCCCCCTTAAAACAGGGTCGGGTTTTAGGAAGTCAAAATTTGGTCACGTTTAAATACGTTATGGTCGTGGAAAGGATAACGCTATGACAAACATCGACTGTATTGAGATCATTCGTTAAGTTGGAATTTAACTATCTTTTTGGTATTAAAAATTACCATTCAGTGAATTAGTTCCCATAAGAATAACAATTAATTACCTAAATATAGGTACAGAGTTCCAATTTATTTTTTTTATAATAGAGACTTATTATAAACAGTGTGCCAGTTAAAATATTTGGTCAAAAGATAAAAGTTCTATGAACTACGAAAACAGTATCGTTAACTCATACAATTATGTTTGTCCGAGGAAATGTGCCATTGGGGCGTATAAGTGTGTTTCCATAATGTCAGAGACTAAATACAAATTAAATTTTAAAGTAAACTAACAGATGTAATTACATAACGTAATATCAGTTTACGTGGCCATTGTGTAACGAAATATATAGCCGAGCCGACTTCACGAAATGTGCTGTTTCGTTTTGTAGGGTGACGAGTTGGTGACGACTTGCGAAGATCGCACAGTTGACAGAGAAAATGCAACAATTGTAAGTCATAAGAGTGTTTCTTATATTATAACACATTGCCCTATACAACGTCCAAGTATATCATTGCTCTCCAAGTTAACTTCTTTCTGTAAATAACAATCATATCACTTGCAAACATGCGCCTTGCCTTTTCTTCGGTTAATTTTCAAGACAGTAGTTACAGACGCATCGTTTAATAATAAATATTCCTCCTATGTGTTTTGTTTGTTTTAGGGAGGTTTCGCTATAAGTGATGAAATGTGTGTGAATTATGTCCATTATTATCCCCTCGTCAACTTGGAAGTCTGTAAAAGCTCCGTTTCTACTACATCTCTTCAGAAATTCTTTTCATTTACGCACAGGTTAGTATACATGTTTTTGAATGTGTTGAAATCTACTAAAAAGTAAGATACTGCAAGGGCTTTGCTACTGATAGATCCTAAAAGGTTATTATACTTTTGCCACCAATCATTCTAAAAGGATTATTGTTTTTTACTACTAATCATTCCGATAAGGTGGTGGTCATTTTGCGAAAGGTAGTTAATCGTCCCGCAAAAGTAATAGACTACCACTGTTTCAACAAATTTTGTCAGATCTATCTTTTAAAAATGTATCATATTCATTTAATATATTGTCTCTACCATTTGGCCTCTAAGGATGTACATACATTTGTATCTCAACAATAGTTATGTTATATTTTAAATCTAGATGGGACCTTGACAACACAAGCTCAGACAAAGGGGATAGGGCTAACTACCAGTCTATTAGATGGACCCCACTTACCACTCTCCTCTTGAAAACACTGTACACTACGTCACCAATATCCATGCAGTGTAACCAGTCTGACGGATCGAGATTTCCGGTAGGTCCTCCGGTCCTAATTTGCTAATATTTAAAGGTTGATTTATTTCCCGAATGAAATCGGGAAATATTGTTGAAATCGGGATATGTCTCCATTGAGTTTACTGTTGAAATGCGACAAATAGTCGTTGATCAAGATGCACTCGTGACAATTTCCATAAAATTTCATAAACTTTAAATAATAAATTGGATTTTCCGATTCGAGAATTCCCTTGATCACATTTAGATTCATCTCAAACCTTAGCGTACAAATGACAGTAAACATGGAACTTTCAATTCGGTAATTTCCATATTAATACAAGACCATGATCACTCGCATAATTAGGTCCTTAGATAAAAAATATGTTTGTTCTAAACGAGAAAACAATCAGCGAAATTAAAAAGAATAAAATTTTGACGGGAAAATATATATCGTACTTATCACAGAGAACGCCAAGCGCAGAAATTTAAAGCTGTATATCCTTATGGTGATTGAACAATATCCTAAGCTAGAATATTGAAACCATGCAAACAAAACAACTAGCTGAAATACGATATCGGCTTTAGTATATACTAGTATATAATAATTATATTAGTACTATTAAATACATAAACAAACCAAAATATTTGTTATATTTCAGGGTTCCTGGGATAACATGGATATTACAACAATTGAGCATCCCCTCGCAACACCCGTTAGCATATGTGATAAAACAAATCAAAACCACTGAACGATGATGGCACTATCGCCTTGGATTATGAGTTTTAAGTTAATAAACTACAAATTTGGCTCTGGGAGTCTTTAACTTAAATGATCCAGAATTATTTTGCACCTACGATTGTACTTTTATGGAACCAAGTACATATTGTAGCCAATAGATGTTATGGAATGTTGTAGTATTGCAATAAATTATTTTGGTTTGAATAAATATGAGTAAATAAAACACTAGAAATGTCGAAAGATTCGTTCTCGTTTTTAATTTTTGATTTCCAGTTGCTCGGCAAATTCTTTTAAATAACCGGGTATTGACTCTTGAGTGATGTCAATATTTACTTTACGACAAATATGGGTCTGTCCTTGACGTAACTTAATATCAGAATAGAATTTTGACAGGGGGTCTGAGAATATCAAACATGTGTTACACAGTGAACGGTCAGTGGCAATATTGGAGACACATATCGTACCAAAAATTTAATAACAAAACCTCACAAACAAAGCAACAATACTGAGTTTTCTTAACAAGTGATCGAACCATAGAGAAAACTATAAACAGTAATAGAAAAGAAACAAATCAGTCAATGAACGTTAACATTCCAGTAAGTCTACCAAAATATGATATCAATGAAGGCTTTTTGGACAATAGTTTTTTTTAAACAAACATGTAGATAAGCCTACCCATAGGCCTATCAAAAGCCACAGCGATACAGATTTTTTCAGTAATGGTTAAATGAAATTATAAATGGACAATTGCAAATCTCAAATCCTCACATCGTTGTATGCGCGAAGCGATCAGCAGGTAAACCAGTGTCCTTCTGAACGTGTTTTGTGTTTAATTTAACAACATGCTAACTGCCTCTTTGGCTGAAATCTTAAGTGACGATCAATCGGCCATTTTGTTTGGAACAGCTGGTTGAATACCCGGTCTACCCCTGTCTCGCCAACCATTTCTCTTAATGCTGCATATCATAACAAGAAACAAGTCGACATGTGGGTGCTAATCTCCTTGCTCAAAAAAATATTATTATGATGCTGCTGATCGATTGCATCGAGCGATTTACCATGAGAATCACTCAACCAACCAACTCACATACCAGTTGGCGAATTAATCGTTTATTTGCAGTTAACATGTTTGCTTGCTATGCAAACATTTCTTTTTATATTTTCAGCCTTTTTGGTGATATTTCTAGTCATAATCATTAAGAATTTAAAATAAAACGACTATGATTCTTAGTTTACTGATTAAAATATATTATAAATTGAATTCAACAATATGTGAAAAAGTGAAACATACATATCAGGGCTGAAGGTTATAAAGCTGAGTTTGGAAACCAGTCTCAAATCTCAAGCATCTGATTGGCTGAAATGGCGACTGGTCGCCATTTCAGCCAATCAGATGCTTGAGATTTGAGACTGGTTTCCATGCTCAGTTTTATAACCTTGGGCACAGGAATAGCCACATTCAGTAAACACAGCCTCCACACACAGCCAAAGTGCAGAGAGAAAAAGCAAAAATGAGCATGAGTTTATAAACCGATCAATTTCAATTACGCCTAACAAACAATTATTGAAAAAAGAAGAACCTTGGAACAGTCAGTTGCAAAACAATTTGTCACTGGGAGTTTAAACTAGGTTCTTTGGGGTGCACAAAACTCACACTTGCCTCAAAATTTCTCATATGTACAAACATGAATGTACAAGTTTTCTTGGTGAATTCGCTCCAGCCGACCATCAACTCGACAATGTTGTATATAAAATGATAGTGCCTCTAGCTGGGAGCGAACCCGCACCGTCACGGCGACAGCGCCTAGTCCTGCAATTCCTGCGACGCATCCAATTGAGCTAACAGGGACAACCCCAAAAAAGGTTGATCGGATAGGCCTGATATACGTAACAATCACTGCATGACATCGGTAACGGTTTTTTTACTGATAACAGTACTGACTATATGTACGGGGAGACTTTTTAAGGACGCAAGCACACACATATAAAACGCAAGTAATTGTGATGTCGATCATAATGTGTGTAATATATTACCTGATTGAGACCGGAACACCTGGAGTCAAATCAGCAAGAACATGATGACAGCCAGAAACGAAACGAAGAAGTAAGCAAAACAGATCGACCGTAGATACGTTAATCACCAAGCGTGCGGAGCGGAGCGCTGAAGAATATATAATGGGTGGTCTTTCTTTATTTAACCTCAATATTAAGAATCCAAAAGAAAACATTGTCTTAAATACATGTAGAAAACTTGTATCTTTTTTATGTGCCTAGCTTTAATTTTATAAAACATATGATCAAGTTGCTTCAACGAAAATTGATCTTGCATAAAATTAATAACAATGCATTACTGCTGAAGTTCGTTATGTACAGTCTATTCCTGTTTTCAGCTCTTCAAAATGTGGATGTGTTGTTCTCGCAAAATCTTTATTTACTTTTAAAAGGTGACCCTTACTAAAATGTTTGCTGATATTTTGTATCGTTTTAAAATACAAAGCCACATAACTTGCAAAAATACTAATTGCTAGAAAATCTACTCTGTAAAGATGAACTACATATTTAGTTGATATAAAGAATGACGCAAATATACTGATTATAAAGCCAACTGCAACAAGGCAAAAATATTTTAAACACTATAATAGGTCTGAGCTTGAAGACAGTCAAGCACGTATTTGAAACTGATATGAAATATTAAGACATGTCCTTTTATATTACCGATGATAATGTTCGTATTACATAGAATCTATTTAAAAGAAATAGAAAAGTGAAAAATGCATAACCGGATTCACCACTTTCAGAAAACACAGTCTCTGCGGCCAACGCAGTGAAAAAGTAGAGAGGAAAATAGAGCACTATTTTAATAATAATATCAATTTCAAATAAGCTATTAATACAAAATTGACATCGTTTGATGCTATTTTTAACAATCAAAGAAAAAAAGCGATAATAATTTGTCAATGTCATGGGCGGACATTATGAATTGGTAACGTACTTAGTACATAAGGAGAAGTGAGATACTGATAAATCAATATATGAAATCTCTTATCATGTAACCACAATGAAATTTTATTTGGGATGCTTTTCAGATTATCATAGATAGATGAAACAATCCGTTTGCTTACATCAATTTAAAATACTGATTTTAAAATGAGATAAAATTGTTTCAATACAATAAGACATTTGTAACCATGGAACTTCATCACAGTTAATGAGGTTATATTGCACACAAGGGTTTTTGCAGTGGCCACTTATACATACTTGATTCAAAATCCGATTTCGTTTCTTCTTCACTCTGATGGTCTTCACATGTGTAACATGATTAACATACGTCTACTTACTTTTATTGTCAGGCATTTCAACATGTTTCACTATTCTCCCATTTCTGCCCTTTATGCACCTTTTTGCAACCTTTTGCCTTGAATCGACATCCGTCATTCGACGGCTGAGACAGGTTTTATTCATTATTGACAACATGCCGGCTATTGACGAGTGCGTAATAATAAATTTCACTGTTTTGAACCGGTTATTTAATAAAATTATACTTGAAATATGATGTTTAATTTATCATAATTCATTTTTATTTCAGCTCTAAGCCAATCAGTTGGGCGGAGCAGGTGGAAGCTGGAGAAGATGGTAAGACAATATGGCGATCCCATTTTTCAGCCTTTGGCGCTCGGCCAATATTTATCATATTCCGAGCTTTTTCGGTGACATTGTTTAGAAATTCTTCAGTGATCGAGAATAAAAGTGTAATTAATGCTGTAAAAGGTCACGGTATTGGTTGTTAGTAAACCAGGACAGGGCTTTTTTTCACCATTTTGGGAATATGGCCCACACCCCTGGAATTGGGAAATTTATCGTCGTTTTGCCAGAAATTAGTAATTTTTTTAGCATCATTGGGGAATAAGAAGTGTTACTGTTATTTGCTGTTTTTTTAATCATTTCCATCCATATTTAATATTGTCAATAATTCCTGGCATATACCTTGGTTCTTTCAGTCAACATAGTCTTTCAACATCTACACAAAATTAATCAGAAAAAAAAATCTCGTTATACAAACATAATCAGTGACAAGGTTAAAAGTCCGCTATATGTCTATTGCCCAAACAATGTGGAACATCAGATATCGTAGATTCTGCGTCTACAGTTCATGTTCAACGTAAACAATGACATCTGCCATTCTTTCAAATCGAATGGTCTTTAATACAATCGGTTACCTCCTTCAGATTAAAGAAATGACTCTACACAGGCCATCTTTCTACTTTTCTTTAGTTTTCCGACTCGAAGGAAGCCATTTTGAATATACAGTGCTACTAATCACCCCAGGACACCCAAGACTCTAAAAAAATCGCTATATATCATTAAAAAAATTAATTTAGGGTACATATTAGCCTAAAATTTTTCACATCAACATTATTTTATTTTATCAACTGAAAAAAAGCCCTGCATGAAGTACAAGACAGTCACATATTGATAAGGGGAGGTAAGCAGTTTCTCAGGACCTCAACATACAGATCAAGTTTGATTCACTCCTGACTTTTATATTAAACTTGTGATCCTAAATATGACCAAAAATTACACGAAATATAAACTATCTATTTTGCCGTTGGTAGGAATGGCTAGAGGTCTGTTAACCAGATTTCTAGCCATTTCTTTATAGACCCAGCGTTTTTTTTTTTCGTCTTTAACTACCTCCGCAAAATGGTACCATTCCCGAAGCTGACCGGAGTCTTCCCAATTCAAAGTACCCGACTTTCCCAATCCAAAGTACCCGACTTTCCCAATCCCCTTAGCTAATGTTTCCAACAACAAACAGTGCCGGTTCCCAATTGACAAAAGACTTTTTGCAAGAAATGTCGTTCAATGTAAACAAACCACACCGTTCAAAAGGGGAGTAACTCTTATCAACGATCCGGTTAGGCTCTTACTCAGTTATCATTAAATAAAGTACAGACATACATGTGCAGTCTTTCTTCTGGTCCGCGTTTTATACACGTCCTTTTTCAGACTGGTTTACAGACAATAATTGCAAGTTGACTGATTCTTACGGATAAAATTGAAGCGCAAAGACAGAAACTGAAAGTAGTTTACAAACTTCACAACAACGTTTAGAATGAGCGAATATTCAAAGGAAAATGTTAATAAATACTGTAACACCCGTGCCCGGTCAACCTGTTATCACGGATAGGTCAGGTCTCTGGTAGCGTCGATGGGCAGGTGTACGCTTGACAAGTGGACAAGGATGTGGGTGGGGACGGGCGTAGTATTTACAAACCAAGACAAGGAGCAGGAAGGCAATATAACGTTTAACTTGCAGATAATTAATTATGTACGTAAGGCTAAAAATAAATAATAGTGCAAAAGTCCCGTGAGGTATGACAGGAGTGTCCGAGCGTTCCCCGAATATTCAATAATAATTAATAAATATGGGATAAATAAATTAAATGCAATAACAATTGCATAAAACTTCTATAATAATTACCACTAATATGTTTGGTAAGGCAGGAGTGTCCGAGCGTTCCCCGAATATTCAATAATAATTAATAAATATGGGATAAATAAATTAAATGCAATAACGATTGCATAAAACTTCTATAATAATTACCACTAATATGTTTGGTAAGGCGGGCAAGTTTGGTAATACCAAGAAATGGTCAAGTTTACTACAGATAGTACAGAACTGGTCTGCTTGGACTCTGGTCGGGGAGAGAGGTGCAGACTAAAAGACACCTCACTTTATATACTCGGACCTCATTACCTCCTATCATACCTCACGAGGTAAATTACGTCACAACAACACCTCACGAGGTAAAAGTTACGAATCATCATAGAACTAAGAGGATTTTACCTCATGCATTTATAATTACGTCACAAAACACCTCGGGAGGTAAAATAGTCTAAGCCTCATAGAGCAAAGAGGATTTTACCTGGCGAGTTTGTAAGAGGCAATAGATAACCCACAATAAATGGAAATACAAATTGAACGGGCATTTAAGCAATAAACTGCTTTAACATAAATAATAATTACTTGGCCTTAAGAAATCTGGCATACTGCCGATTAAATTACCTAATATCTTTATCCTCGCAGAAGGCGCGCATGCGCAATGACATAATTATGGACCTGGAGAAAACGAAAGTACATGCTTTGCAAATTAAGTCAAGAAATAGAAGAAAATGAATGCATGACACTCGTTGTTGCTGGTAGCTAACCAATAATCAGGTATTCCTGTATTGTAAGAATAAAGAAATGATTACATAGTTCGCGTAATTAGGCTATAATTAAGCAAAACATTGCCAACGGACAAAAATAATATACATGAGAATTGGAATGCAATATTTCCCACGATACTAGAAGTTCAGACCAAAAGGCTTGTAATGCATAATAACTGTTATTATGGTTAAATGTAACTATAGAAATACAATGAAATAGATAATTTTCACTAAATTTGATGGACCGATGCATTTAAATAATTATACCAATTTAATTAAAGAAAATGTCTATTATAAATAAACAATTCTGTTAAAATCCCAGTGAGGCATCACAATACGAACACTGTCACTCTTTTGTTGCGAGATTTTCGGTATATATCGACCGATCCCATGCCAATGGCGACGAGTCTCGAGTCTGAGGGATTTAAACCAATGAATATAGGTACTGGTATCGAGCAACCTCCCGTACTTTCCCCCTTAAATCGGACTGAAACTAAACTTGAATCCAGCCTTCCGACATTTGGAAACCAAACTGAGTCCCACTCAGAATCTATCCTTGAGCTAGCTGTAGCCCAATGACACATTGCCTCAACCTGACACTGAATCCTCCCCCCAACTCCTTCGATTATAAATTTCAAATGCAGATTCATCGGATTCAGTTCACATTAATTGCAACCTCAAAGAAACTTCCTGCCAATGGAAATTATTTTTCAATAGACAGTCATTGGATTGGCAGTTACTTAGTTCTGGCATAACAGTTACATCACTTGAGGGTTTCCTGTTAAGGAACCAGACCTTATTATGCTTAGTGAAACTGAATAAAACCCCTAGTGATTATTAACATGAATTTTAAAAAATCCCAATTTGGCTGATTTTGCGACTGATTTTTTTCCCAATTTCAAGATTTTACGACACGAAAAATTCCGAATCGTAGGGGTAGGGGACCCTTTCCCCTTTGGGGAAAAAAACGCTGAGACCTTACTTGTGTTTACTTTAAACTGAATTATTTTACATAATTTTCATGCATACATGTTTCCTTTTACAAATTATGTAGTCAAAAACAAAATTTTTTTTTAATGAAGTAATAAAATCTATTTAAGTTATTTTGAACATATTAAATAAAATTATTTTTTTAACATACTGGAACAAAAAGCTAGACAGATTAACATGTTATGGGTGATGCTGGAGGGTAATAAATTTGATCTGTGTACTCTATATGTCAATCAAATGACCTTAGCAGGCCTGTCAAATTTCCTTTGAATTTTTTCTGTTTTTAATAAATATTTTGATAATAAAGTGACAGATGTTCTTTGTTCACCGAGGATTGTTAGCACAGGTTGAACTGTTTGTTTTTAACTTCATATATACACAATTTATAGCATCTGTGACAAGTATATCTCCAGATAGGTGGTCATATGCCACCTGATCAGAATCTGCATTGTTCACATTTAAGTCTGAAATAATCTAATAAATCTTATCGCAAACAAAACAGACCCTGATCACAATGCATGAATCTGCCATCAGATCTACTCTATTTGCCCTTGACAAAACGGATGAAAGGGTTAATCGGCACATGATTATATTTCAGGCTCACTGCCTCCAGCCACAGAGGATTATGATGAACAGAATAATATCAAAACCATAACAGAGTACAAGTACAATGATGATGGCAAAATGGTCAAGGTAAGTTTACAAACACTTGACTCCATCAGTAATTCACAGTATATATGGTTTATATCCCATGTGTAAACCAGTGTAGATACAGACCAGCTAGCACAGATGTGAAGACCTGCTGAACTGGATCTACAATGGGTGTGCATAGTATTTAAATTATTATTAATGTCAATGAATGTATTACAAATATTATGTATAGATAATTAGACAGTTAATAATTTATTTTGAAGAAACAAACTAAATTGATAATTTATTCAACAATTTATTTTGAAAAAACAAACTAAATTGATAATTTATTCAACAATAGCACATATAACAGTAAAATAGTAATCATGTGTTGTACAATAGATTGGTACAAGAGCTTAAACGGTTTTGTAAATTTTTCTCCATTTGATCTTCAAAATATCTTACTGCACATATTTATTCATACATTTGAATTTTTAGATAAAACTTTATTATTTGGGCAAACAGTGCAGATCTGCCAGAACACCTGTACCATCTGATCGTGATCTGCATTGTTTTATTTTTGCTTTATTAGGTTATTTCTGACCCAAAGCGACCATTGCAGATCCAGGTCAGATGGCATTGATGTGCTGACTGGTCTGGATCTACACAGGTCAACGTGCAAAAAAATGTGTATATATGGAGTAAGGGTTATGTAACATTGTATTTGAGAAAGAGTTTCAAGTTGTAGCAATAAAATGGGCTGAAGGTTATAAAGCTGAGATTGGAAACCAGTCTCAAATCTCAAGCATCTGATTGGCTGAAATGGCGACTGGTCGCCATTTCAGCCAATCAGATGCTTGAGATTTGAGACTGGTTTCCATGCTCAGTTTTATAACCTTGGGCACTGGTTGTTATTTTTGTTAGATAAATTTTTTGTATATCTGTATTTTACAGGTTGTCAAGACATACAAAGTGGAAAAGAGAAGAGTTGCAAAGAGCATAGCTAAGCGAAAGGTGAACTGTTTCTCAAATTTGAATGATGAGTAATAAAGTGAAATTCCAGTATCCATATATGGAATAGCCATGTTCAGAAAACACAGCCTCAAAACACATTATTTAGAGTAAAAGAAAGCATGGATTTATTATTTGATCAGTTTAAAAAACAACACCACAATTACCGGTAATGATAATGGCAATCCTTGAATTGGTTCCATTCTCGGTAAAAAAACAACTTGATTCTTAAAGCATTCATTTTTTATCCTGATCAGAGTGCATGGATGTTGAACCTGATCTTTATCCACTCTAATCATCCATGTGATCATATCCATATTTCATGGAGCAAGGGCCTAACATGGTGAGATTTATTTGGTCAGGTTACTACTGTTTTGTTTTAGACCTCTTTATATGAATATTCTGTATTTTTATTAAAATGAAGGCCACATTTCATAATATTTAACTTTTCCTCCATTATATATTCGCATTTTATCACATCTGTGAACAGTGAAGATCCAGATCAGACTGCACATCTTTGCTGTCTGATCAGGATCTGCACTTTTTACTTTTTGACCTTTTAGGATATTTCTGACCAAAAAGCAAACTGCAGATCCTGATCAGATATCATGAATGTGCTGGCTGATCTGGATCTACACTGGTTGCACATGCAATAAAATGTGTCTATGGAGGAAATGTTTTAAGTGTTTATAGTGGTGTTTATTTATGTCTTCCCTCAAAGTTATGTGCTTGCTTGGACCTTTATTTTAATTTACATGTATGTAATGATTTCAGACATGGCGAAAGTTTGGTGCCGCTGAAAAAGATCCGCCGGGACCGAACCCTGCCAACACTATAGTGCAGGTGGAAGAGATCAACATGCAGATAATCCTAAATAAAGATGTAAGTTGAAACAGATGTTGATGAATGCTTGTATCTTGAACTTCATTCTTTAATACTTTGAGCTAAAATTTGGTAATTTTCAAAAGATCACTGATGTACATGGTATAGACTTGATTCTTTCATATTTTGCATGAAGTTTTTTCTGGATTATGTTTTTGGCTTATTTTCAAAGGAAGACTTGCTGATCAGAGTTA
Organism: Corbicula japonica; assembly: GCA_038501625.1. Taxonomy (NCBI): domain Eukaryota; kingdom Metazoa; phylum Mollusca; class Bivalvia; order Venerida; family Cyrenidae; genus Corbicula; species Corbicula japonica. The sequence goes on along the minus strand of JAZAYU010000367.1, from coordinate 39,025 downwards.
CCCAGTTTACTGTAGTAAAGAAGCAGTTTTATGTTTTTGCTTTGCTGAATCAGATTTAAGCTTAATAATAAAAATTAAATTTGATACATATTTAAAAATGCCAATCAGGCTTGTTTAGACTTTTACACAATTCCCCCTTCACTATAAAATTATTAATCTACCCCTTATTCAGCCTTAATCTGAAAACATTGAGCTAAGGTACCAGACTGTGTAGTGATCTTTAAATAATGGCATGTCAACAATTGGCCTAGTCAACACTTGATCAGTGTCGAATCACTATTTGATACTGTTCTAACAAATGCAGTTAGAACCTGTTTTTTATGTTATTTTAACATTATGCAGTGTTTTTTTGTGTCGCCCAGGTTTTTTTTTCCTTAACAAACTGACGCCGATAGTCGGCGTCTTCCCCAGGAAAAAAAATTCCCCAACGAAAATGTTTTCCCCAACGAAATTCACTTTCCCCCTTGTAAAGTGATAATTTTTTAGCAAAACGTAAACAGAAGCTTAATTTATAGTAATTTTTATTCTATTTCATCCAAAATCTGCACTATTTTCACGAATATTTGTTAGAAATTAGGTACGTACGCAACCTAGTATTATTTGTCGAATGTTACTAAATTTAGATTCGCTACGTCACAGACACTGTGTAGTGTATCCTTGTCGTCAACTTTAACATTACTGATAATGGATTATCATCGTGTTGGTAATAAAGGCATTCTACCTGCCAGTTTTAAGTAGATTTTACAACAGTTGAGTACCGTTAGCGCGTGTACGGCCGTAAATAACGGCTAAAATACGACCCGTCCGCCGAATTTCTCGACAACATACGTCCCGCGGACTTCCTAAAAAGAAAATCACAACCGTCAACGTAGACAGAGTAAATTTAAACCCCGCCTATAATCTTTCAGGTCACACCGTTTACGATAGATAGTAAAAGATGTTTTGCTAAAACAATTAGCTCCGCCCACTTTAAAAATACCATCCAGTCGAGTAAACACATGCGCGCGCCGGTCTAATTATCGCCGAGTAATGATTCCGGGCAAAAAAGAATCTGTTGTTTTGATAATTGACAATTAATTGAAGATTAACTGAGTAATTTGCTAGTTGTCGTATATTGTCTTCGTCGTGCTTTTAAACGGATGCGGCTTGTTTGCACTGTAAGGTAAAACGAACGACGAATAATGCAAAATACGAACAACAGAATACGGCGCCATATTCTGTCACAAGAATCGTCAGGTGAAACACACATTCAAAACTGTGCCGGGCAATCATTTTTATCCCAAGAATTTTATATCCCGTATCTTCCGGAGAATTCATTGAAATCCAAATTAACGATGCGACTCACAACTACAATAAATATTTAATTATCCCGACATTTAATCAAAGTCCTGAAAGTACAGAAAACCAGCGAAGCGATTTTCCTTATTGAGAATAACCAGTGCCATGATTCTCATACATGTATCCATTTACGAAAAAGCAAAAAAACTTGGTTTACTCGCAAAGAACTTCCTTTTGTCTAAATGATAGTGGAAATAAGGGTTTCCATGTATTATCTGGATGAAGGCTTCTGTTAACCCTTTACTCCATAGATATACCTTCATAGCTTGTGCGAACAGTTTAGATCCATATCAGCTGGCACATCTGTGCGATCTGATTAGGATTTAAACTGTTTGCTTTTATGATCATTTTTTTCTGACCAGTAATCACAAATTTTAGATCACGTGATAGCCGGACACGTACCGCGCTTGCTCGTAGCATGTTTCGAATACATAGATCTGTAAATCTTACATGTCTTTATTTCTGTACGAGTAATATCCGGTATAGTAGTTTAAATAATTATGTAAAATTTTACACATCTCAATAGTTTATTTTTACTGATCAAGCTTATATGTGGAAATCCAATATATATAAACAAATTTAGCAATGATGATTGCTTCATGTTCAGTGATTTAAACGCCCATGAACGCCTACCATCAAATAATAAACAAATGTTCGCAATATGTCTTTAAAATTTCAAGTGAAAGCATTTGCGCATTGGTTTCATAAAGTGAACAATTGAAGAAAAATATGCTAAGATGGAAATTTATCATTATCGTTATTATGAAAGATAAAAAAAAAGATATTTCGTGAAACAAACAGTCCAATAGTGAAATGGCTTTAAAATGACAAAATAAAGAAAATGTTTTCAATGTTATTTTGAGCTTCGAATTAGCAGAAATTAGTGCGACACATATTCCATACGTCGGACGGACACGGAGATATGGAATATACCCAACGATATCTTGGTGAGTGAAAAATCGCGGTCACGGACAATGTTTGACCATTGTTGCACCGCACCGATCAAGTCCTAGAAATATGAACCTCACCGATTTTACATTTAATCAAACTGTCGTACAGATGAATTTGACCATTGATGCACCGCACAGGTTTTGTCCTATCAACATGACGTAGTTATTACCAACTTTAACACATAACCGGAAACTTGGGGACTACTTTACTTACTCTGATTTCTCTGAAATGCGTAAATCGCCTTTTACCAGTTGGTTTGATACCGATTTCAGAATTGTGATTAGTAAAACCAGCTTTGCTGGTTAAAAAGTCAAAGTATTGTGTAATTTTACGATCATTTATCATCGTTCATCGCGTGTTGTATTCGCATTTGCGTATCAGGATGGGGGGGGGGTGTCAGTGGAATTGCTCGAACCCTAGTTTGAGCAGCAATATTTAATTTTCTTGGGAAATTTAGCAATTAAGTTGGAAATTATCAATAACTACCCAAGCACTGGCCTAAACAAAATATTTCTGGAAATCTTGCATCCGAAATGATTTTGATTCAAAACACACAATTAATAGATACATTTTAAGCAGGCTCCGAAAGTGAGCAAGTATAAATAAACTTATTCTTGTACTGTTTAAGAACAGATAACAAAGAGATATGCGTCTGTATGCTAAATAGACTGCTTGGTAATGAAAGCTAAAGTAAATCAAAGTACTTAAAGTACAGAAAACCAGCGAAGCAATTTTGCTTATTGAGAATAACCAGTGCCATGATTCTCATACATGTATCCATTTACGAAAAAGCAAAAAAACTTGGTTCACTTGCAAAGAACTTCCTCTTGTCTAAATGATAGTGGAAATAAGGGTTTCCATGTTTTATATGGATGAAGGCTTCTGTTAACCATTTACTCCATAGATATACCTTCATAGCTTGTGCGAACAGTTTAGATCCATATCAGCTGGCACATCTGTGCGATCTGATTAGGATTTAAACTGTTCGCTTTTATGATCATTTTTTTCTGACCAGTAATCACAAATTTTAGATCCAGATTAGATGGCACTATTGTGCCAGCTGATCGGGACCTGAACTGGTAACCTATGTGATGAAAGGCGTATATATTGAGTAAAGGGTTTTAAGCAAAAAATTATAATAGTGAAATCTGTGTACTGACATCCCAAAGACATAATGAACACGAAAAATGATATAAAAAGTGAGACCCCATCGATGGGAAAGTTTATGCAGTTATTTGAAATAAGAAATATATAATTGTTTCCTTCATTGTGAAAAATCGCGGACACGGACAATGTTTGACCATTGTTGCACCGCACCGATCAAGTCCTAGAAATATGAACCGCACCGCTTTTACATTTAATCAAACTGTCGTACAGATGAATTTGACCATTGATGCACCGCACAGGTTTTATCCTATCAACATGACGTAGTTAATACCAACTTTAACACGTAACAGGAAACTTGGGGACTACTTTACTTACTCTGATTTCTCTGAAATGCGTAAATCGCCGTTTGCCAGTTGGTTTGATACCGATTTCAGAATTGTGATTAGTACAACCAGCTTTGCTGGTTAAAAAGATATACAGTTCTAAGCATAAATTTGAGTATAAACATTCATTGTAGCAAATACAAGTAAGAGTGTATAATAAACTAAATTTTCCCCAATTTTGTATTTTTCACGCATTTTTCCCCTTTTGACCAGCGTCCAGTGTCTTCCCCTCTTCCTTAAAAAAACCCCTGTCGCCTGTGGTAGCAGGTAGACACATAGGGATCCTATTGTCCGTCGGCGTCGGCGTCCGGTAGTCCCCAAGCTTTAACATGAAACTTAATGTGGCCTATAACTTTGAAAGTACTTGTCCTATTCACTTCATACTTGGAATATATCATCAGCATGAACACAGCGATCCGTGACAACAAGAACGATAACTCCTCTTTCACTATTTTATGAGTTATGCCCCTTTCAAATGCAACTTTAACCTGAAACTTAATGTTGCCTATAACTTTGAAACTACTTGTCCTATTCACTTCATACTTGGAATATATCATCAGCATGAACACAGCGATCCGTGACAACAAGAATGATAACTCCTCTTTCACTATTTTATGAGTTATGCCCCTTTCCAATGCAACTTTTACCTGAAACTTAATGTTGCCTATAACTTTGAAAGTACTTGTCATATTCACTTCATACTTGGAATATATCATCAGCATGAACAATGCCATCTATGACAACAAGAATGATAACTCCAGTTTCAATATTTTTTTGAGTTATGCCCCTTTCCAATGCAACTTTAACCTGAAACTTAATGTTGCCTATAACTTTGAAAGTACTTGTCCTATTCACTTCATACTTAGAATATATCATCAGTATGAAGAATGCCATCTGTGACGACAAGAGTCGTGCACTACTTATTTTTGTGCAACACAGCTTTATCCGTAATCACAGTTCGGTGATTGCAGAAAGTCTGCATTTACAAACCAATTTTTGAATATGATAACTCAGGTTTCAGTTATTCCCCTTTAAATGCATTTTAGATGGCACATGTGTTCAGTGATGTAGTATTAAAATCAACTTAAATAAAAAAAAATTATTATATATGATTAAACATAGGCCCACGTTTCAACTATTTCCATGCAGGCGACACGTGTTCCGCGGAACACAACATTCTAGTTTCACTTTTGGGGGGAAGGGGGTCGCAGCCCTTTGGTGGGGGAAAATTGCAACACGAACAAAGGAAAGGGGGTATATTTGGAAAATACGGTTCTTGCAGCTGTCAAACACAACAAAACAGGGGGGAATGGGGCCCTATTTCTCCAAATATTTGGCATAAAAAAACTGTTATGTATTGATGTTTTCTAGAGATGAGTGTAAAATTCACTATTGTTACCTGATACCTTATATAAATGTAATTCTGAAATTCTTGAAACATACATGTTCGCGCACTGTTGACCGGTAAATAGTTTCGACAGTTTCCCTCGTGTACTTTGACGTTATAGAGGATTCCCCCTTTGAGCCTGCAGTTTGTTGAGCAAACTGTTGACCGGTCAATATTTTTCACTGTTTCCCTCGCGCGCTCTAAAGTCATAGAGGATTCCCCCATTGAATTGATCAGGTAATAAAACAGTTATTTCATATGTGATCAGGGAACAGTCAAGCAGTTGTCCATCGGTGTCGGGAATAATGTTTTGAACAGTTCAAAACGCTATCCCCTCCACCTCGGGCCAACAGATTAACTGTTCCCAAATCACATATGAAGTAACTGTATACTGATATTGATCTTGTCATACATAGACAAAAGATGTCAATAATGTTAATATGTACTGTCTTTTTACAGAGCAAGAATCAAGAACCCGAGGAAGATCCTTTGGCAAAGATCAAGACACAGAAGCTTGTGTCGTGTCGCATCTGTAAGGGTGATCACTGGACCACGAAATGTCCCTATAAAGATACCCTGGCTCCACTACAGGTAACATTATATCACAGAAATGTACAGTTTATTCTTTCACCATACACAATTAAATATATGCCAGTGCTTCAGCTAGGCTTAAACAAACTCCCTAGTTAACACCTTATTGTCCCAGTTCTGCCAGGACATCATGCAATCAGGATTTATACCAATGGCTATATGATTAATGACTTCTTCTCTTACTAAAAACCCAACAGTGTAGATCCTTATCAGACAGCCCAGGTGTGCCAGCTGATCTGATTCTAGACTGGTCACATGTGCGATATAAACTTTATCCTTGGGGAAAAAAACTTGGTTACTCATTGATTCAATCCTTCATTCACTTTTAATTACCACCACCCTAAAAGATCCAGGAGAAAGGCTCTGTTTTACCCTTTACTTCATTATACCCATTTTAATGCATATGCTACAGTGTAGGTCCAGATCAGCCAGCACATCTGTGTTGTCTGATCTGGATCTGCACCGGTTGTGATTTGGTAAGAAATAACCTAATGAATCTAAAACTGAACAATGTAGATCTTGTCAAATGGCACAGGTGTGCAATCTGATCTGGGTCTACACTGTTTGCCAAAGCAATAAAGTTGTATCTATGGAGCAAAGGGGCAAAAGTTGTTAAATAGATCAATTGGTGATTGTCTCACACTTCAATTTACTCCTGCTGATTTTCTTTAAAAAGAACACGAAGAACAACAATGACTACTATCAGCATTAGCTAAACTAGTCAACAAATAGAACACAAATCAATAAAATAAAATGATTTGAGACATTAATGTGGTAGTGAAACATTAAAGCAAGTACCTGAGAAAAATTTTGGGATTTAAAGTTGTACACATATCTAAAGAAACAAATAATGTCTGATTACATGTAAGTTCCAAGCTATATTATTCTTTATTAATGAAATGACGCAGGCAACACTGGTTTTGTCAGAAATTTCTGTTTTGATTGAATTGGGCAATTTTCTTCTAATTGGGGAAAAAGTATATGTTTTGCCATCGGAAACACGAATATTGGCTATAAATTGATTTATAAAAAGCCCTGTATTGACATATCTGGAACGGTATAAATTATCATGTTTTGCCATTGAGAATCAGCCTAATTCCACTCCTAATCAGAAAAAATAAAACTGGACTGAAGATTATAAAAATTGGATTGGTAACCAGTCTCAAATTTCAAGCATATGATTGGCTAAAATGGTGACTGGTCACTATTTCTGCCAATCAGATGCTAGAGAATTGAGACTGGTTTCCATGCTCGATTTTATAACCTTGTTCACTTCTGCAAATTGTAGGAGACGCTGGAAGGAGACAAGAAGAAGATTGAGGACAACCCAGGAGTTCCAGCAGCTGCAGCGGCCACACAACCAGTTGCCTCTGCCAAAACAGGTGGCAAGTATGTTCCTCCAAGCATGAGGGATGGGGCTTCAAAAGGCCGTGGAGAAACGATGAAGTCAGGCAGAGGTGAGGTCACTTATATTCTGATTTAGACTATGTTTCTTCCTACATGTATATTAAACCAAACTGAAAACTTTACACTGGTAAAATTGAAAATATTTTTTTACATAAAAGTCTCAACATAAAAGTCTCAAACAGGTTATTCACCTGCTTTATTTTGATGTTTATGGCATGTACATGTACAGGAAAAAAAAAGTTAAAATCCAAAGATGCCAAGAAATTACATAAATTTACTCAAATATCCTTTATTTGCAAATTACCTCTCTTTCAAATAAAGAATTAACAAAATCATTTGGAGATGCAACTCGGGATTTCTACCTAAATCTGTGATCAAGGTCAGGGTCACTGTTGCTAAAAATAGAAATTCAGTTTCCATGAAATAACTAAGTAAGCTCTGGCTTATTGACGCCTTTCTTGGTCAGTGTTTTAGTAGCTTATATCAAGATGCAACTCTGGAATCTACTCGGTCGTCGAAAAACCTGGTGTCGTCGCATTGCATGTGTTGCATTTGATTTTCACCACTCAGTCTTTACCTCAGTTTTTATTGCATAATTTTCTTTATTTCACTTAAAGATGAGTCAGCCACAATCCGTGTGACAAACTTGTCAGAAGACACAAGGGAGTCTGATCTACAGGAACTCTTCCGACCTTTTGGACCAATCCAGAGAATATATCTTGCGAAAGACAAGAATACCGGACAGTCGAAGGTAAGAGCACATTGATATGCAGGTCTCCATTCTGTACTGAGAAGTAGAAATCATTGCAATCACTTTTGTAGATGTGATTCTTGTCATGACGTGTGCCACTTTAGAGTCTTACTAGAAACTAAACTGTTTGCATTTGGATTGAGTTGATTTATTATATTAATTCTTAGAAAGAAGTGAACAGTTTAGATCCTGATTAAGAGGTCAAAGCTTTGCAAGCTGATCTGGATCTTCACTGGCTACACTTAGGATATAAGTCATATCCACAGATTAATGTGATAAGCAAACCATAAGGATGTATGAGGTGTGCTGGAAATTTAATCCAAGTCCCAATTACAAGACACAGTTAGCCTGTATGTCTGCAAGTTATGACGCTATCTCTTAGAATGACATTTTTACATGAAATAAACTCACTTAAGACGCATTTCTGCGTTGCAGGGCTTACATTGTCAGGACCCTCGCTAGAGGGGGACTTGGGAGAAGTGGTCTCCCAAAAGTGACCAGACTTATACCTTCTATAAGCTATGGGAGAAGTCATTTTGTACAGACTATATAGGTAAAGGATGCTGTTGACTGAGAACCATCCGTAATTCAGTAAATTTATCACAAAACTTCACCCTGATTTGCAAGTCTAGTAAGAGCCCCGGTTGATTTTTATTCTTTTGTATTACAGGGATTCGCCTTCATCAATTTCCACAGAAGAGAAGATGCTGCCCGGGCCATTACTGGAGTGTCGGGATTCGGATATGACCATCTTATTTTGAACGTTGAATGGGCTAAGTAAGTGAAGTTTTATGCTATATTGCCTGAAAAAGCAGATAGACTCTAAATGATTTTATTGTTTAAGGGATGCAATGTCCTGTAGTCCCCCAAATTTAACCTGAACATTATGTTGCTTATAACTTAAAAAACATGTCCTTTTGTTTTAAAAGTTGGAATGTATCAACTGCATGACATCAAGAGGAATAATTGCTGAAGACAGTTATTACAGTTGTGTCCCTTTCAAATAACTTCACCCTTTCCTCCATATATACACATTTTTACGTGTGTGTGACCAGTGTAGATCCAGATCTGCTAGCACATCTGTGCTGTTTGATCAGGATCTAAACTGTTCCCTTTTTGATTCGTTAGGTTATTTCTGACCAAAATGCAACCAGTGCAGATCCTGATCAGATGGCACGGATGTGGCGGCTGATCTGGATCTACACTGGTAGCACATGCTTAAAGATGTGTTTATATGAGTAAAGGGGTAAATATTGTTTTGTGCCAGTAAATTGCCTATAAATGAGCCAGTTTGGACTTGCCTGTACATTTTATTATCTGTTGTTTGTGAGTTTTACTGTATAAGTAACACTGTAAAAACCAGGCTTTAAGTATATTCACTCATTGGTTGACTGTGTAAGAATAATACATTACATTTTCTGTTTTAAGTGGTCTTCTGCAATGTATATCATAAATTTTGATATATAAAAACACTTACAAAGCATCAAAGCACCTGTAATCACATTACTATAGTTCCCACAAGTTCTATTTTAAAACAATCTGATTAAAATCATCTGAAAACAGCTACGCCATCAGGATCTGACGACGTGTAACTTAAACATGCTTTTATCACTAACTCTTTGAACCAATCAGATTGTAGCCGACAAAATCGTAAAAGTGAAAGTAAACATAGTATTTTAAACCATAAAAAGTGTTGACAGCCTGCATCAGACAAATTTTACTGAAGATATATGTGTTTATGTAGTATTGCATTCATTTCTAATGTTTAAGTTCATATTGCCAGCGTTATAAATCATGATTCCTATGTTGAAAATTTCTAAAAATAGTAACCAGGGAAAACCGCTATAGCTTATGTACGGTGACAGCGGGCCGTCGTCAGATCTTACAGTTTGTTAGATCTGACTTTAGTGAAATTGATTTTAAAATTGCAAACCAAATAGTTATGTACAATCTTCTAAATGCCGTAAAAACAATATATAATTTCATCTTGTTCTTACTTTGTTTTCTTTCAGACCATCGGGAACAGCATAAAACTACTGACAGCAGCGAAAACATGTGTTTTGACATTTGGAATAAAAAAGACAATAAAATCTTTGAAATAAATAAATTATTACCTGAAATTGGTTGAGGTTGTTGAAATATGTTTAACAGCTACCAGTTGTGCCATAAGAGAACACATTCTAGGTGGTCACATTTTCTAAATACTTTACGACATTAAGATTTTGTTTTTATTTTATATCCACAAAAAGTTTGTTGATTAGATTTTAAATATAAATAAAATTAAAAGAAAAAATGAATCCAAACTTAGGAAGTCGGGGAGTACACCACACAGACGCCCCTGACCCAGCTCTCCCTATAATCCCCACTTTCCACCCCATCGACCACATATATGCCTCGATAAGAGATGTTAAGTGTTGAAGATGTCTGGGTGGGGTATCTACCTCCTTGTTTGTTATGTCCCCACAATTGACAAAGTGGGAGGCATATAGTTGCAATCGTCCGTACGTCCCCAAACCTTGTGGCATCAACTCCTAAACTATATTAATAACAAGGCGGATTTCTTTCAAACGTGCACAGATGATCCAGCAGGATGTGTAGATTATCGTAAGGAAAAGACTTTTTTATGTGACCATTTTTACCAGAGTTATGGCCCTTTGTTATTTAAAATTTTGTTGCAGCAGTGGGGGCATCAGTGTACGAAGACATATTCTAGTTTTATTTTTCGTTTTATGTAATTTTGAACAAACTAATGTTCTGGGGGTGTTGAATCCACCACAATCATCTATTACCAAAAAGTTTTTTTTCACATTTTGTGTAGTATGCAATAGCAGATAAGACACGGGTATCATATTTTGCCGCTTCGGCGGCGGCGTTCTGCTGTCGTCCAAAATTAAAATGAAATATAATGTTGCATGTAACTTAGCAACGTGTTTAATAACAACTCTTTTTTCACTATTTTTGAGTACTGCCCTTTTCAAATGCAACTTTAACATGAAACTAAATGTTGCCTGTAACTTTGAAAGACTTACTTGTCTTATTCACTTAATACTTGGAATATACAGTATCATCTGCATGAACAAATCCACCCGCGGCAACAAAAACGATAACTCCTGGTTCAATATTTTTTTAGCTACTCTCCATCCAAATGCAATTTTAGGCGACACACACCAAATTTAATTTGTTGAATTTTCTTGCATTACTCACACTTACAAAACAGTGGTTGTCGGGGTGGAATAAGGGTCACCAACAGGCGTTTTAAAATGTGTACTCCCCTCCCTTTCCAGAGAAATACACATTTACTTGCTTTTTCATGTGTGAGTGGGGTTACACTAACGCATCAGAATAGGAAAATGTTAGATAATAATAGTACTGTCCGTCAGTTCGATTAAATCTTATCCTCGCTTCATCTCCAAAATCGCTTGGGTATTTTACTGAGACTTCACAGTAATGTTTGTCATCAAGTTTAGTTATGTATTTCGTCGGGAGTTCCCTTCAATTTATTTTTGGCAGTGTATTGGGTCCTAGTCATTTTTACTATAAATTCCATAAAATCTTGTCTGTGCTTCGTCTCCAAACCCGCTTGTAGGATTTCATTGAAACTTCACAGGGCTGTTTGTCCTTTAGTATAACTGTACAGGAGTTTACGCTCGGATTATTTTAGCAGAGTGTTCCTTATCATTACCCAAATTGTATGCGGTAGGGTACATAAATTGCTAGATTTTGCCAGTTTTCAGTTACAGCTCTTATTTCATTTTATGATTAAAAATCGAACAACAAATAGTTGTTCCTTTAAAGGAGAGTGGGGTGGTGATACAGCCCCACCCCTCCTACCAAAAAAAATCATTATTTTGTTCAAAACTAGAACAAACAATCGTTGTAGTAGTACGGGTGGAGAAAGGATCAGGGATTAATGTGTGGTGTACCCCAACAAATACTCCCGTCTGCAAATACTGTTTTTTTGCACCCACAAAGTGGGAGGCATAAAAAGTTGCTCTCGTCCGTATGTGCGTCCGTACTCACGTACCCCAAATCTTGTGTCATCAACTTCTCAACTGTTGGGCAGATATATCTTTTAAACTTGCACATATGATCAAGCGGGATGTGTAGATGATTGTAAAGAAAAGTTTTTTTTCTTGCCACCATTCTTACCAGAATTATGGCCCTTTGTTACAAATGTTGTTTGGGCATCAGTGTCACATTCTAGTTTAATTTTATTTTGAACACATATCGACTGCTTTTGAAGGGTCGATAGGGGTATCTTTCCCTGCTCCCCTCCTCCCCTCAACTCGGTCATTTTTCCCCACTTTTATTTGCCTACAATAAGTTCTTCACTAGAATATGGGTAGGGTAGGGTGATCTCTTTTTTTTAACAAACTACTGACTGCTTTGACTTTCCAGTTAAAACGATGCCTCATTTAAAAATGTGTTAAAACATCTGCTTGCTTAAGTCGTCGGACATGCTGTCGTTTTTCGTCGCTCTTTTTGTAAAAGAATTTAGATTGTGTTCAGGCTCAGTTTATTTCTCTCGATACATTTATATCGCCAAAGCATTCAGTTCAATCAAATTTGGGTAAATACCGAAATCGGACATGTTTTTAATGAATTTCAATTTGATTGAGAATGTTAACAGCACAAAAAAGAAACCCGATACTGTGTAAAGCTATGGTTATATTGATCCGTCATTCTTCATGCACTGCTGGATTCTTCACCTTAAACATTAACGATGGGTCGATATTTCAGGATATAAACAAACAGGTAATCAATTGCTTTATTTTATATTTAGTATATTTTGTGATAAAAATTAGTTAAACTCAGTTTATTTATTGCTTAATTTTTTAAATATTTTCCAAATTGTCTTAACGACAAAACGGATAGCTTTTTATTCTACATGTACATTTACTTCCGGACATGTACATATTGTTCCTTAAAGTACACGTGTAAGATCACTGGCTTGGATACGTTCATCTCGATATCCTCTGCCATTTCACCTAGTTTTATTTATTGCTTAAGTATTCTTTTTTTTTAATTTTACAAATTGTCGGCTTAACGACAACCCTGGTAGCTTTGTATTCTACTTCCGGACATGTACAAATTGTCACATTACATACACGCGTAAGATCAACCTAGGCCAGCGCAACCTCCAATTCAAAGTTGAACCTGTCACGTTGGTTATATTCATGTTGGGTACTGGCCGCGAAGTTCAGTCTTGGTCGGAGCTAGCGGGTAGGCTGATGCATATACATGTGCCGAATAATACGACGAAGTTTTTTTATTCGTCGGCGAAAAGTACAATATCTAATAGAGGCCATGAGTATTACCTAATTAATTTAACTTGAAATTAAGTGTTCTTGAATTTATGAGAAAATTGGGTATTAAGTAATAAGTTTCCACGTATGACTGAATTTAGCTCATTTCATTTGTTTTTGCTATTTCGTATTATAAAACGGGTTAATACCTCCGAGACCTTTGGCGTAGCTAGGTTATTCACGATGTGTACACAAGTATGTTAGGGGAGGGGGGTTAAGGAGCATGCATTGCTTACCCGAGATTTTTATTTCCATCTAGATTGTGTGTCATAACTAGCATAAAAGTCTCGAATTTTCTACAAAGAAATTATAGCTGTCAAGTTCAAACATATATCGAACATGATTTTATGGTTATGTACACTGATAAATGGGATGATTTACGCCTCAATGTTGAACATGTACATGATAAAAAAAAGAATTCCATAAATTAAGTTCTTTAGCTTCAAACTTGCTGTACCCCTTCCATGGATCACATTTCACATTTAAAATGATAGTGTCTCTAGCTGGTAGCGAACCCGCACCGTCACGGCGACAGCGCCTAGCCATGCAATTCCTGCGACGTAACCAACTGAGCTAACCGGGACAACGCCAAAAGAACGTTGATCGGATAGCCCTGATATACGTAACAATCACTGCATGACATCGGTAACGGGTTAATTTACTGATAACAGTACTGACTAAATGTACGGGGAGACAAAGATTTAAATTGACATTTCTGGAGACAAAGTGTACGCAGTTGTACCTTACCTGCAAAAAATGTACACACTTCAATCGCGATTGAAGTCGCGAGCAAATCGATTAATCGCCTAATTGCATCAATACTATAAAAGGTTTTTATTGCTTACTATTTATTAAAAAGCCATACATTTTGTACAATTAAACACTTTTGGTCAACTTTTCCTCACAAAGGCTTGAACTTGTTGAATGTGCTTCCATATTTCTATTGTTGTACAAGTTATTTATATATGATTATTTTAGGGATTCCGTGCAGAGAATGCTTTTCAAGACCCGTGTGAGATATGCAACAATATCCAGCTCGTATTCTGGTATAGCCGTCTGTTGCGAGAAATCGGTACCAGGAAATAAACGATTTAAACAGATAGTGGCCATATCGGGAGGTGTTTTTGTGGCTTATTGCTTTTACCTGGTGTTCTTCGTCTGGTTTTACAGAGGTAAGTGGTATCTCAAATGCTTTCCGTTGTCAATTAACCTTTTGTAGATGCACAATTTAGAGTCGAGGTATTTATGTCAAAATCATCTACGAATAAAAGCCCGCAAGCTGCATTTTGCATTTGTCCTCTTGCAAAGGATCCAGTTACGAAGAAAAGCATTTACTATGTTTCACTAGTGATGCCGTGCACGCTCGTTATGCTGTACGTTGCTCAGCAAGTAGTGGTTCTGTGCCCAAGGTTATAAAACTGAGCATGGAAACCAGTCTCAAATCTCAAGCATCTGATTGGCTGAAATGTTGACTGGTTTCCAATTCAGCCAATCAGAAGCTTGAGATTTGAGACTGGTTTCAAAACTCAGTTTTATAACCTTGGGCACTGTTTGTCGACGACGTCACTATTCCAAAATTCATATCGTATGTATTTATGTTATAACTTAGAATATTTAGTTGCACATACATACAATTTGACAATTAATTGCGTACATTTGTATATGAAAAAAAGTCATTTGGGTTGTTAAAACTAATGGCTTTACCTCGCTTCACTAAGACAGCTTTAAGTGTGGAAGAGAGTTACAAAAATTACTCACAAAACAAAAACAAACAGCACATTTTTTGAAATCACCCCACACTCCACTATTTTTGAGATTTCTAAAAAAAAATAAATTAAAGATATTTTCTCTAATGTGTACTTAATAGTATTAAAATTTAAACTTGCCACATTGACTACATTCCGACCAGAGAGACTAATAAACGCTTTCGGTATTCTAAAGCATTGGAATATATCACCCTTAGCTAAGCGCGATGTTAAAAGTAATGGCATTGGAGGGCTATACATGCATACAAATAAATACCAAACAGCAAAATTTACAGCAACATATCGAGCACCGTTGGCATTCAAAAGCAATTTTATTATTGGATTTAAATACTTTCGGAGGTTGATTATCCAAAATTGTACTTTTATTGTTGTTTTTTCCAGTAACTCTGCCAATGGGTCTGAAAGAAGAAGACTATCCTCCGTTTGAACCGGAAATCCGAAGTGACTTTCCAACGATTGAACGGGACACGCCTAAAATACCGCATATTATACACCAGACGTACAAAAACGAATACATTTCTTCAAACTATGTGCAATATATCAAGTCTTTCATAGAAAAGAATCCGGGATGGGAGTATTATCTTTGGACTGACGAATCAGCCCGGAAATTGATAAAAGATAGACACCCGGACTTATTACCAACGTGGGATTCTTACACGACACCGATTAACCGAGCGGATGCGCTGCGATATGTTGTGTTGTACGAGTTTGGAGGAATATATGCGGATACGGATTTTGAATGCCTACGACCTTTAGATCGGCTTACTTATAAATACGCGTGTATTTTTCCAACTGAACCGTCCGAAATGTCTGTTATTACTATGTATAGACCGTACTTTATCAATAATGCGTTAATGATGTGTAGAAATAAACATCCGTTTTTGAAGCAAATAATTGACAATTTGCCATTGTTTCAGCCTATGTTGGAGCAGATAGATGTAGCAGGGCCTGCTTTTGTTACAAGTCAATTTGTTCTATATAACAAACTTCATGAGAAATATGGCGTTTTACATAAAGCAAATGGCGACAACAACTCGCCCTATTTTTTCAAAGGTACTTTGCCGGAAGAGGATATGAACGCAGTGTACGTGCCTAATTCTAAATATTTTTTCAACAAATTGGATAATCACAGTTTTCGGATATTCCGAATGTTTTGGAGATGTAGAACTCTCACAGAAAAAGACTTCGATAAAGTTAGGGCATGCTTAGATCTACAGAGACGGTATTACTCAGAGAGAAACCGCTTTGCTTTCACAGAACACCATTGGGTACAAAGTTACGATCCTAAATACCGCTTCCGGCAGTGGTTCTCCGCATCTTATATACACATACGTGAAATAGTTCCACACTGTAAAATTTACTGAAATGTATTTTGCAATAATATTTTGTGCACACTTATGAACTTCTTAACTCGAGTAGAGAGAATTCGTATACAAAATGTATGGTGTAAAAATATACAATTTTGGCAGGCATATTACACCATAATTACTTATTATGATGTACCGTACTAAATGCAATAAGAATAGAACAGTCAGTACATGTATATTGCATGTTTACAAATGTCGACCATATGTCTTTCCTTTATAGCGGGGCGGATCCATATAGGGTTCATAAGTGTTGCTTGATCCACCTTTTTTGGCAGCAATATTTAATTTTCATAATGATTTTGGCAAGGAAGTTCGAAATTATCGTGTTACTACCCTGGCCTGAAGATTATAAAGCTGAGATTGGAAACCAGTCTCAAATCTCAAGCATCTGATTGGCTGAAATGGCGACTGGTCGCCATTTCAGCCAATCAGATGCTTGAGATTTGAGACTGGTTTCCATGCTCAGCTTTATAACCTTGGGCACTGATCTGCCGATCGAACTCCCTTTCTTAAATCTTGCATCCGACGTTTCTGAATTGTGCCATGTGTTGTGTAACAATCGCAACTTCTCGGTCAATCAGCGAGTCTCTACGAGACCTTGGATCTAATCTCGAAAGTATGCTGGTGGAGAGATACATACTAAAGTTTATTTGAACAAACGGATTATAGAGACATGAACAAAAACAACCAAATTTATATTTGATGAAAAATATCGGCATCGTTTATCAAACTCTCAAAATATATAAACATACAATTTCGACTTGGATTGAAACATAAATAAATATTAAGTAAACTCTTTATTAGCTTTTAAAGTTAATATTTCAGAAACTTTTCCGTTATAACAAAATTATAAATATTAGTATTGTAGCATTTGCTGGTTTACAATCGAGATCTTGATCAGAGAATCTGAGATTAACCCAGGCGTTGCGGTTGGTTTTACCAATTTATAATCATATTAAGACGATGAAATTGCAATGGTTTTGTCAACATGGTTTATGTGAGCTTATCCGTCCATCATTATTTATTTTATTAAATGATAAAAAAGTTAGGTATTACAGCTGTACTTAATGTCATTTCGCCTAATTAAGATTTGTGACTTTGTTTTGCCATTTCTGAACTGATTTTTACCACAGTGACTTTATTTATGCCACATATATAGAAGAACGATGAAGTCTGCCAAACTGGCAGCAACATGTACTGGTGATCGAATCGATTGCTATCACCACACCACCCTAGTGTCACAACAGCCCAATGTAACTTCTTTTCGCCCGATTGCTAACACCAAACCCACAAGTGCTAGAGCCAAACACAAGTTCTAACACAACCAACACCTTGGGCACATACATTTCTCTACAGTCAAACCTGTCTTTTGCAGCCACCCAATGGAGTGACCAAAAGTGGCTGCCTAACACAGATGGCTGTTGAAGACAGGTACAAATTAGAACAAAATGTCAGTTTGGGACATATTCGAACTGGCTGTTTAAGACAGGTGGTTGCTATTCACAGGTGGCTGCTAAGACACGTTTGACTATATTTGTATCAGAAGCATAGTAACCGGGTATTAATAAATAAATTTATTTATTTTATTTATTGATCATACACTAAACAAACTTCAGGTAACTATGGAGCAATGGTCTGGTATCCAAGAAGCGGGAAGACCCGTTCGAAAAACTGTAATGTAATAAATATAACGTAATTAGTTAACATTCTATTCTACGAACATAGCCCTTTGCAAGTTTACGTTAACAATCCCAGTACTCAGTATAGTAATAGTATGTTTAAAATTGAGCTGCAATAGGGAAGGGGGGGGGGGGAATTAGGACCACTTGCGTCTAACATGCTTACCCACAGCGCCACCAACTCTCTTAAAACTACCTGCCCGTTGATTGGTCCAATAGTTGAAAGTGGTTCGAGTCCCACCGTAGTCCATTGTTCGGACCCTCAATAAATGTGTGATCATTCTGTTACTGTTTGCTGTATCTAAATAAAGTTGGTTACAAAATAATGAATACAAGGGAGCTCTCTTGGACGTGTATAAATCAGACAACAAAAGAGCTTAACCTTTTACCCAATTGGATGGCTGTTTCATCCGTATCTTCTGATCATGATCTCCACTTTTCGCTTTTTGATTTATTATATTGCTATTTCTGACCGAGAATCCACGAGTGTAGATCTTGATAAAAAGATACGGATGTGCCGACTGATCTGGATCGACCTTGTTCGCACGCACATGTACGATAAAAACCCGTATACGGAGTACGTAAGTTACCTTGTCATAGTATGTCTCCAGTTCCTGTATAGTAATCTGTAAGTCTGTAGCTGAAAAAGATACACCAACTATTTAGTGTTCACCAAAATTTTCCATTCAATCTTTAAGTTAGTGCTTTCCACAATTTTCCATCCAATCTTAGTGCTCATCACAATTTTCCATCCAATCTTAGTGCTCACCACAATTTTCCATGTAATCCTAGTGCTCACCACAATTGTCCATCCAATCTTAGTGCTCACCACAATTTTCCATGTAATCCTAGTGCTTACCACAATTTTCCATCCAATCTCAGTGCTCATCACAATTTTCTATGCAATCACTGAACCAGAATTTCAAATATTCTGGGCTTCTTATTTGTTAAAACTACACGTTTCAACCACTTAATGATTGAGTGTCTGTTAAATGCTGAATATTCTTAAATTAAAATTGTGGCGACCACGTAGTGTGTTTGTTGCCCGGTTCATTTATTTTCTTAATATGTATGATATGATTGAACGGTGAAGACCACCGCTGGGAATTAAGAACTATACCAATCACGCCCTCTTATTTGTCTATTCAAGGACTCCGTTAAAACCAATAAGATGCTCGGAATAAATGCATGCATGCATGCATGTTATTAAACATTGGGAAGAATACATTTTTTTTTAAAAATTGCCGGTAAATGTTTGCATATTTAATTTTTATTCTAATTATAGAATGAAATTAATTGGCGTGGTCAATATAACGATATATTGCTGCTCAGGTAAGCCTTTTTCTCGGTAATTAGATCATCGTTACAATCAAAGGACCGAGAGTCCTAATATCGCGCACAGCAGAGCAAATTTGCTGTGCCGGCTGTGTACATGGGGACTTAAGCATGCTAAATAAATGTTCCTTTAATACATCACTTAACGCGATGTAGCAATCAAATGGTTGTTAATTTCGCATGTTCGAATATTATTTTTCGATAAAGCACACATAAATTTAATAACGCTCTATCATATAACCGGGGTCCAAGTAGCCACGCCTCTATAAAGCTGTGATTTTGATAGAAATGCCTCTATAATATAGCATATTTGGTGCTGAAATATTAAAACGAAGATTGTATTTACGATTGTTATCAATTGTGTAGAATTCGTTCATTTCGTCCTTGATCATCAAGCATCCATCTTTGTCCTGATCCAGCAGATCAAACACCAGAAACACAAATCTAATCGGGTCCTGCGACCTCACTCGTATAAACTCCCGGAAAGATACGCATCCGTCATCTAAAAAACAAATGGGCACAGAGAAAGTCGACAAAGTCTCGTCAAACTCCGGCTATCACCGCTATGATAAAACATTGGAATGTATGAATGAAATTCTTGAAGTTTTGTTTTGCGGAAATAACTTGAGTAAAAATCGTTTAGCAGAAATATAAACTAAACATTCAAAATATTTTGGTGCTCTGCAGTTAGCTTTTAATGTCTAGAAAATGTATAACGGTATAACGCGAAGGTCTACCTTCCCCCAACCGAACTTGGGGTAAACGAGAACTTTATTTGGCATACTGGGTGGGCATAATCCCCACCCCATACTGGGTGGGCATAATCCCCACCCCCGGAAATAAGTATGTTTAGTTGTTGTGGAATTTTACAAGGTGTGAATGGAAAAAAGTGGAAACGTAATTTACACCAGTAGTTATTTGTTTAAATGTTCAAATTCAGACTATGAAATGCGTAAGAATAAAAACTACCATGGATGTGTGGGGAAAACGATGGGGATCATTACTTTTATTTATCCCAACAAATTGTTAAATTTCATACAAAGCCTTGTGATAAAGGAAATCTTATTGAAGCATTTCAAACTAGATAAAACTGAAGTAGGAATGCATAATGCAGTCCCATTTTTTTCAACCCCTCCAATCGTTTCTAAATCAATGCCCAGCCTTAGGCAACTAATCGGTAAGTTTGGTCACACTATGTGTTCAAATTATACTCCAAATATTTGTAGATCATACATAGGGTTTTCTTTACAAACGTGTATTTAACTAGGGAATCATGCTTTTATTATCAAATTGAATATACCTAAACTTAAATGAAATACAACAAGAAATCTTAAATATTATCTTTTACATAAAATGTTTTCTTACTGTCAACATCCTGGTGCAGCACCTGGGTTTTGAACTCGACGATATCAACTGTACCGTTATTGTCAGTGTCCCATACTTTAAACTCCGCCTCTAGCTCGTGGTTCAACTGGTTCAGGGTCAGCTGAGGCGCGTGCTGCAGCTTCACAACAGTTACACTGAAACCCATACATTTGTTACACGCGATTTCATTTGTTTCTGGTATCATAACATTGCGAATTTCACGTGCTCACCGTTTGCATAGTTGAAGAGATTGTTGTTGTTGTTTTATCATAGGAAATGCTCAGTTTTATAACCTTGGACTCGTATCTTCTGATACGTAAGCAATATATCAGATATTCTCCTAACAATCAGTGTTATTTATGAAAATAAAATTATAAAAAATATCAAAGGGACATAATTTTATAAATATATAAAAGGGATATAATTTCGTAATGTAAATGACAGATATATACTTCTGTTAATATAAATTAAAGGGACATAATGCCGTAAATGTTTGCACACATGCTTACCTGGATAATAAGAAGACGGAGATTATGTGAAGAAGCATTCTGCAATGTGAAACGCAATGAATTAGGCAAAGAAAAGATTATGAAACGTACTTCCCCATGAAAGATGATACTGGCAACACTGTTTGTCTAACAAACGAACATAATATACTTAAAGAAATAAGAAACGCAACTTCTTTAAACAAGATATACATTTCATGTTTAAAGAAGTTGCGTTTATAGTTTCTTTAAGTACATATAATATAGTAAAAGAAATTAAAAACGCAACTTCTTTAATCACGAAACATATTTTGTGTTTAAAGAAGTTGCGTTTCTAATTTCTTTAAGTATATATTAGTAAAACTTTGTTTGATCTTGAATTTCCTCGTCGCGTAAGTAACTAATAAAGGAATAAATATTTTCTCTAAGTCTTCGTGTTGAAAGTCTTTAAACGGATACAACAAAGTATTGTCATTATTTTAATTTATGTTGGCATTTAAAATAATGTTTAGCCTTTCTTATATTCTGTATTTGGATGCGAATAGAATTTTCGGGAATTTTAAGATAAAGCTATTATTTATAATCAGCAATGTGATAATTGTTCTAACTTTTCTTACGTATTTAAAATAAAAAATGCATCAATAAAATTTAGTTGAGGAAAGATTTATTTAACTACATTTTGCCGTTGCAGAAATTTTAATAATTTTCATTTTTGTCGATGACAGTACAATGATGACTGAAGACATCCCTGAAGGTTAAACAATCTGAATTTCTATTAAATCGAAAAAGGCCAGAAAATAAATCGAAACAATGATTGAGCTGATGTATAGATATAATACTAAATTCTCCTTACTCTTTCTGATGGTATCCAGTTCCTTTATTAACACTGTGCCGTGTGTCGTATCACAGACAACAAGATAAGAGTCACCTTAACACTGAGATAAATAATTATTTGGAGACAAGAGTTCACACGGTGCATTGGCCTCCTTAAAGAGGTGTACATGTAAGAACAGCTGGAAAAAATGTTTATTAAAATAATCTTAAATATGGGATCAGGTTACATTGTTTGGTGAAAGTGCAAAAGTGTCTCTACACGGTAATCTGCAGTCTGAAACTTTAAGTATGACGGAATTCTTATTGTTTTGCTGTCCGTTCCAAGGGTTCTCATTTTTGTAAATTGTTTGTGGTGCGCGTTTTGAAATTGGTCATTTTATTTACCATGCTCCCTTCCTCTGTTCTTTTTGGCTTTGTAAGGAGGCTGTGTCTTCTGAACGTGGCAATTCTTGATATGCATTTTTCACTTTTTTATTCATATTGATATAATTCATATCTCGAAAAACATTAAATAGTATCAACTTGAAAGATTATAAAGATTAATAGATGTAATCCTAGGCCTAACATAATAAAACTGAGATTGGAACCAGACTGATGCTTTTGTTTACATATACTTGTTGGGGTTAGTGGTGCACCCTAGAACCTGGTATAATAATTTTTTAAACGATCACTACGCATCTTTTGGTTGTGTGAGAAGGCTGTATTGATTGAAAGTGGCTATTCCAGAGGTGCATATTTTTTTATGGGTAATGGGGAACACAATACAATCTAATAATCGATGAGCATCATCACGTGATTTGTTTCATTGATATGAATGACAGGTATTTGTGCCAGTCAGATCGCTGCTTAAAGCTATGCCCACGGTCTGTTTGAAGACTGGTCCCGTTTTCAACCAATCAGCGCTTGCGATATGAAGACAAGTAGTTGTTGACCATTCATGTGCTGTTGTGTTGAAAAACATCAAATCTTAAAACGCTTTTGACATAAATTAAATAACATTTAAAATAATAATTTATTAAATAAACCATTCCAAATTATTCCAAAAAGTCGGATCTCAGAATCAGCATTTTTTATTAAAATATCGTCAATATAGACTGGGTGTTACTTAACAAAAAAGTGCCTCTTATATCCTTCAATAAACCAACATAAAGACAGTGCAAAAGAACAAATTACTGATACAAAATATTCATTTATTGATGGTATAATTTCTTCCATCAACCGGTAATAGATGTAGAAGCTGCTAGCATGGTTCATAGCACTTGGCCCTGATTGAATGTACGGGGCGACGTTTCAAGGCCAATATTAAAGTACATACTCGGGATACAACAAATACATTTACAAACGGTATAATTTCTCCCATAAACCTGTAATGGGAAGTGATAAACATATTTCACAGCACTTTGCACTGATTGAATGTACGGGCCAACGTTTTATGACCAATTTAAAAATACAAACTCGTGATATAAAATATTCATTTATTAATGCTAGGATTTTTTCCAAATTTATGTATTGCCGGTATAATTACTTCAATCAACCTATAATAGGAGCTGCTAGACAAGTGTCACAGCACTTGGCTCTGACTGAATATACGGGGTGACGTTTTACGGCCAATATAAAGTACAAAGTCGTAATACAAAAAATCATTAATTGATGGTATAATTTTTCCCATCAACCTGTAATAGGAGCTGCTAGGCAGGTTTCACAGCACTTGTCACTGATTAAATGTACAGGGCGACGTTTTACGGCCAATATAAAAATTAAAAACTCGTGATACAAAGTATCCATTTATTAATGCTAGGGTTTCTTTCATTAACCTATAATAGGAGCTGCTAGGCATGTTTCACAGCACTTGGCCCTTGTGGCAGCGTCGTATGTATTACATTTTGTTGATACGCAGGTGTTTATCTTGTCTCCATACTCACAGCCTGCAAGGATACGATTAAGATAATAACATAATAATTGTTTGCAATGTTGTTGTTTTTGTTTGACCATATCTTTATTAATCTATATTTTTTTAAACTCCCTCCTTTTTTCCTCTACATTTGATTTGGACTGAAGGTTATAAAGCTGAGCATGGAAACCAGTCTCAAATCTCAAGCATCTGATTGGCTGAAATGGCGACCAGTCGCCATTTCAGCCAATCAGATGCTTGAGATTTGAGACTGGTTTTCATGCTCAGCTTTATAACCTTGGGCATAAGTGTGTCTACTTCGGATATGTATGTTTCACAGATTTCCTATACTATCCTGACAGTGTAGAGTCTGCACTAAACAAAACTTGCTGTATGCTTTGCCTTGTTTCCAACGATTATCTTTTTCTAGTTAGTCTTTAAGACTTTTCACTGTAAACGAGGTACCTTTATGGGAGCAAAAATGCCAGAATTTACATTATTTAAGTAAAGTATCACTTACCAACGTGCGCCGAATTTTTGAATTTGTTACAAGACTCGCAGCAGAGATCAGAGTTATGTCCGAAGTAACATGTTTGTCTGTCTCCCGATGAACGGATGTGAGTCTGGCACCAGTCACTTTTATCTCCGAACTCACAACCTAAATACAAATCGTCTGATTAATCAGTATGATCATTGGGAAATTCTTCATACAATCGATTAGCGACAGACTTCCCTAGAAACGCTTTGACATTTCCAACATTGTAGCAGAACAGCACTTAATGTTCTAACTACACCGATCATATTTTCTAAATTTCTCATCCGTGATTTCGGATATAGAATTCAAACTTGAAACAAATATATTAAGATATATCATTTCCACTTCTTTGTGTGAAACAATTATTAAATTCTCTCCAAGCGTTTAGAAACCACTGGCATTAAATCAAGGTAGGGGTAAAACCAAAAGTCACAAAATTGTCGGTAGTGGGTATGTTCTCCGAAAACGAAAATTTATGTCTCTTTGTTTAAATATGGATTTTAAAGTTATTATGAACAATCCTATGCAATTCTACAATAATGCGATTGTTTAGATGTTACACCGAAGACTTTAAGCAGTTTTTGCCGTTTTCAGTATATCCTCTATGCAAAAGCTACGGTAAATTTTGTGACTTTTGGTTTTGCCGTCACCTCAGTTAAATGTCGTTGGTTTAAGAACGCACAAAATGTTTAAAAGGAAATTTCAGAAAAAGAAGCAAAAATGTTGCATCTTGTTATGTTTCAAATTTGAACAATCCTATGCAATTCTGCAATAATGCGATTGTTTAGATGTTACACCGAAGACTTTTAAGCAGTTTTTTGCCGTTTTCAGTATATCCTCTATGCAAATTTAAAGCTACGGTAAATTTTGTGACTTTTGGTTTTGCCCTCACCTCAGATAAATGTCGTTGGTTTAAGAACGCACAAAAGGATTTAAAAGGAAATTTCAGAAAAAGAAGCAAAATGTTGCATCTTGACTAACAGCCCTACACAACATTTTTCAAGAAGCTGGTCGTCTTGCCTTTAACTTGTACATCTTTGTTAGGCCAGCCAAACCTTTTTATTGTTTTCTTTTACTTGTTGAAGTGTTTGGCTGGACTAACACTTGGCGCTACACAACATTTTTCAAGAAGCTGGTCGTCTTGCTTTTAACTTGTACATGTATTTTTGTTAGGCCAGCCAAACGTTTTGTTGTACACTTTTACTTGGTGTTGTGTTCGGCCAGCCTAACAGTTTCAAATTCTTTCAGACTGAGTGCAAATCTTTGAAAGATGTGAACGCAAGATTTTAAACATTCCATCAAAGCTGATCACATTCTTATCATTATTATTTAACTTTTACTTGAATGTTAGGCCGGCCGAACGTAATGTTTTATGTCTGAAATAAGCTCTTTACTCGTTTGCGGTTTGGCCTGCTCAGCATTTATTGTGAGACAGTTTGGCCAGCCTAACACTTTGCTCATTATCATATATAATTACAGTAACTGTGTTAGGCCGGCCAAACAATTTTCATATCCTTGACAGTGCAAATTTATCTAACAGGGATCATAAGTTTAATAAGCCAAACACTCTGATTTATTGTGGTTTGTAAGGCCAGCCTAACACACTCCTCACTATTCATTACAGTGTTTGGCTGGCCAAACAAGTTTTCATATCTTTTCACAATGCAAACTTGCCCTCTTTTTACAATGCAAACTTGCCCAACTGAAAAAAATTGAAAGCGAAACACTCAGAATTAATTGTGGTTTGTTTGGCCAGCCTAACACATTGCTCAACACTTATTACTGTGTTAGGCTGGTCGAACAGGTTTCATTGCTTATAAGCCCTTCTTTAAATTGCTTTGTTTGGCCGGCCTAACATATTGAAATTTCAATTATGTGATGTGTATCCAACATATAATCATGTAAATATTGTATAAAGTAAATTTTATATTTTGATATAATGCCTGTTATTTTTTGAATAAATTTATTAGCTTAAAATAAATATTTTTAAATTAGTCATTGTTTTTTCTTTATTTTTTTTTTAATGTTGAACTTTAACTAACCTTTTTCATGGTTCATTCCTCTAAAAATGGCCATAAAAAAGGGAATTTGTGTATTTTCCTTTTTAAAAATGTATTCAGTTTTGTTATGTTTCAAATTTGAAGACTGTACTCCATTTCTATGCGGAGAAATTTAAATTTTTTGATCGTTGTAGTTAGAACATTGGTTAAGTGTAGTAAATTTAATGGTAGTTTTGGTTACTTTCTGTCGAAGGACTGGTTTTAATCCGAAAATACCACCTTGAAGGTTCCATCTTCAAAGCCATATATTAAATATAATCATGTACACCGTCGTTTGCGATCTGTAGCATTGGTATTGTATCGAATTGCGTTCAACCCTATTGCCTGGCGGCGTACGCAGTAATATGCATTTTCATTACTGACCATAAATCAACCCGAGCCTGCGATATTATGATTATTATATTGATTTAGTATCTTGTTCAGCGACTTTCAAAGTTCTTTTCCATCTATCGGTATCAGAGTGTAGATCTAGCTGCATTCAAGAACGACTGTCAACTATTATACGTACCCTGAACGCTTCTGCGCACAAAATTACAGGCAGCACAGCATACTTTTGATGTAAAACTATCATAACATCTCCAGTTATGTTCAGGATGCTTGATCTGGTCACATGTCAGACCGTACGATGCCACGCCCTTCTGATCGCCCCACGGGCAATTATCTGGAAAAAAACAATCAAGTTAATTACACTGTAAATATTTATCATGCTATTGTAAATTTGATTCGACTACAACACATCGCTGCTATTACCACTACACCTCTGCTATTACCACCAGACCGCTGCTATTACAATA
This sequence comes from Corbicula japonica, assembly GCA_038501625.1. NCBI lineage: Eukaryota > Metazoa > Mollusca > Bivalvia > Venerida > Cyrenidae > Corbicula > Corbicula japonica. The sequence goes on along the minus strand of JAZAYU010000367.1, from coordinate 11,693 downwards.
ACCCCGAATTTGACATCGTGTAAATTTTACCTATTTTAGTATTTATGCTATAAATAGAATAGTTACTACAGTCGGATTAGGTAAGATTTATATATGGTATTTTACTACTAACCGATTGGTCCAGGGATTATTACTTGTTGGATTATTATCTTTCTTAGTTTTACTTTCTTATTTTTCTATAAATAGAACAATAATTAGCATCTTTATAATGTGGTATTTTATTACTGACTGATTGGTCGAGGGATTATTATATGCTGGATAAAAATATTTTCTTATTTTTCTATAAATAGAAAAATTACTGCCATCTGATTCGGTAAAATTTAAAATGTGATATTTTACTACTCGCTGATTGGTCAAGAAATTATTTTTTGCTGGATATTAATACTTTCTTGTTTTCTATAAATAGAACAGTTACTACACTCTGATTAGGTAAGATTTATAATATTGTATTTTTTACTAACTGATTGATCGAGGGATTATTATTTGCTGGAATGTTATCTTTCTTATTTGTACTTTATTATTATTCTATAAATAGAACAATAACTAGCAACTGATTGGGTAAGATTTATGATATGGTATTTTACTACTCACTGATTGGCTGAGGTATTATTATTTGCTGGGTAAATATACTATCTTATTTTTCTATAAATAGAACAATTACTGCCATCTGATTAGGTAAGATTTAAAATATTATATTTTACTACTCACTGATTTCTTGTGAAATAATTTGTTAATAATTTCTTATTTTTATTATTTCTATAAATAGAACAGTTACTACAATCTGATAAATTAAGATTTATAATATTGTATTGTACTACTCACAGATTGGTGGAGGAAATACTATTTCCTGGATAAAAATACATTCGTCCAAGGTTGAAGCAAATTCCCATACGGCTTAATGTCGATTCCCAATATTCAATGTACATTTAACATGATTCTTTCATCTTTATTTCTGGGCAACCATATATTTTGAAGACGGAATACATTCGAATGGACCACAGAGGGATAGTGCGTGATTTAGTGTTATGCATCCTCAAGCTACATCTAGTTTTAAAGAAACGCTCCATCTGCAATTCCGTGCAATAAACATAACCAATATTTTTCATTCTTGCAAACCCGCAATTAATATTGATCTATTTAGTTTTGTTTAGGATACATTTTGCATAAATTTCTTCACCGGTGCAATTTTAAGACCAATTTCGGCGAAGTCTACCGGTATGTCAAATAACATGTACAGGGCCATCCTGCAGACATTGAGCTTGGAGTCCAATCTCAGATTTCGGCAATATACCAGGGATTATATTGGAGAATAATTGGTAGTCGGGTTAAGCGCACTTATTTACATCACTTCAAATCTGAAAGTACGTTTTTTTTGTTTTTACAAAGCGCCATATCTGTTGAGCTCGAGTGACGTTGAAGCGATTTTCTCACCTGGTACAGCTGGTGCTTTTGCGTCCTGAACACACACCTTGTTCTGACACCACTGAAGAAAACAAAATACACATGGTATAAATAACAAGATAGGAGTTCAAATGAGCACTTGTGTCGCATTAGGGTACTTTGTCATAATAAAAAAATATAAAGAAATGGTAGTTACTGCCAACGTTGTTTTCGCGACACATTTTTTCCTTGTCTACCATGTAAAAACTCTAAAGGGACACTCGGGAATACGACTTGTATGAAAATATTTCATGCACGGTTTATTTGAACATTTTCGGCCTGATTATAGACCGGTGGTTTCAAAATCTCGGCCAATATAGATTTGGATATTGTTCAATCGCCACAAAATATAATAAGATTTTGCCTTTCAACGTTAGCTTTGTCTCTGAAATGCAGGATTTATATTCGAAGATCCCCTGGTAAAATTCTATTCTGTTCAGTTCCGCCCATCGGTTTTTTTTCGTTTAGGGAAAACCCATTCTTTTATCTTGGGATAATACGCCGCTAAACTTGAAATGGCATTAAAAATACCTCATTGAATATTCCGTGTTCGTCGCGGTATGCATACCATCGTATGGAATGGATCGAAATTGTACTGTGGGATGACATTAGAACTAACATTTTGTTTGATTTGGCAAATAAAGTGAGGTTGAGAAAAAAGAATATAAACAATTTATGGTTTTGTAGTCAGTCTAATATATACCTTATGATTGCCACACGATGTGTTATTATCTGCTTCTGTTGATAAACACCAGTTGTCACGGTTAGGGTCGTGACACTGCAAGTCCCAACAAACGGTGTCGGCGTAGCTCTTGCCATCATACGCCGTAGCTCCCTACAACAAAAGTTTGTTATGGATAAATTATGCGTGACACAAAAACTGTCATCAAAACGCTGGTTGTGACTACAGTAATTATCCGGATAATGTAGATCGCAGATAAAGTTAGATCTCGAGTATTATACTCAATGACATGATACCTATGCAAGTGAGGTGGCGAATTATTTCTCGAAGTTTGTTCTTCGGTTACAACTGTTTAGATATATGTTTTTAATATATATTTTTATGACGATTATATGCACGTTTTTTTTTGTAAAATAAGTGATGTAGCGAAAACGTTTACCTGTTTTCCATTATCTGACGATCGATCTCAAATGTCTTGATATCAGAGTAAGAATATTACATCAATTAATGGTTATTTGTCGCAAAAGATTATGTATTCGATCAGATAACAAGAAACTCAAGCGTATACTGACCTCCGCATGCTTTTTGCTTTCCACTAGTTGCCATTATACTCGTTATTTTTCGTTGTCCGCGATCTCCATTATCCGGAAACCTATTATAGTCTTAAGTTTTCATTCTCCCTTCCCTTTATCTATATGCTCGAGATCTATCTTTATCCGCAATCTTTATTATTCAAATAATTACCTTGTTGACACTGTAAATACATTACTTTCATACTTGTCGTGATCGAGGGTCTTCAAAGTTCCCTTTTCATCTATTTCATATGAATACTTTTTAAAAGTAAGTATTTATTTGGCGAGAAAAGCATTAAAGTTTTATGCAAACCCTGCACATGTATGATCCAGTTCCGTGTCTAGCAGCGCATTGTCCGTCTATGTCCGTGGGTGAAATCGCGTGTCCTGTTGGCAAATGATTGCACGTGTAACAGCACTTGGTTCTGACGTCACTTCGTCCACATTCACGTGTATGGTGAAGACCAATGTCTTGACACGTGAGACCATGGAACCATGGGCCGGGATGGTCACCGGCAGCGCAGTTTTCTAACAAGGCATAAGAATTCATGTAGGTAATACTCGAAGAGAAATTCTGAGTTATAGTAGACAGTCTACACTAAAGTTGATACATCGTTGCAGGACAGCCAGTAATGTTGGACCGGACTGGTGTTTGCAGGACAAAACAATTTCCATATGTTTTATTATTTTACTGTAAAAATACGCGAAAAGAGAGTGTTTCAACTATTTACTTAAAGCTCATGTTTTGACATGACGTACTGGGGTTTTGACAACATGTATGTTAGAATTTTAATTAAATTTCAGTATTCTTATTTGCATTAATTCAGAATTAATTTTTTTCTTCGATGGCTTTTTCGTCTCTTAGTCACTGTAGTAATCACTAGTCTAGTTTTTGTGAAAATTATCTTTACATACGAACTAATCCAAATATTAACGCCGAAAGCGCCACGTTAGCGTATACTGTATAAGACAACACAAACATTTAATTGTGCCTGGCCACGTATAAGGGCAAACATAATTATTAACTTAAATTTTATAAAAACTTCACTCTTTATTTTCGAATTCTTCTTCTTACTCTGTTATATAACCAATAATGAGCTATGGCAGATACGGGTTAATAACAATATTTATTATTCATTGGTCAATTGCGGTCAATAATTAAAATCAGAACATGGCGATACCAAATTTGTAAAACGTTTAGATGTTCATAACATAATATTGATTTCTTAATCAGGTGACGGTCCTGTGATCGATAATGTGCTTTAGTTGAGGTTGAAGAGTCTTACCGTCTACTGTTTGTATATGGGAGACATTCGTATTCACGCATTCGTTGGACATACACCACTGTAAATTTGATGCATATTTTATTAGTTTTACCTTACTATTGCCCAATATTCTGATTTGCGCTATAACAGAATGTGCCATACGAATACCATTTCATGACAAGCGACGTTAATTTAAAAAGTTGTAAATGGCGTTGATAAGCTTTACAGTCATAATGTGACAAGGGTAACTTGTGCCCAAGGTTATAAAGCTGAGCATGGAAACCAGACTGGTCGCTATTTCAGCCAATCAGATGCTTGAGATTTGAGACTGGTTTCCAATCTCAGCTTTATAACCTTCAGCTCTGATGTTTACTGTTTGCATTTCTGCCATATGTACATTTGAAGACGTTTTACGGCCAACACAATGTAAACAATTTTACATGATGCCAGTTAAACTACAAGTCGTAAAATACGTCTATTTACCTTGCCGGTTCCACACGGCGTTCCGTCACCGCCATCCAAATAAAAACAAGCGTTTTTCACAGGATCGTGGCAGAACATCTTCAGACATACACCCGTGTAGTTTCCGTTATACTGATCCTAAATGAAAATCAAAACATTCTTTAGAAGTTTGGTTTTATTTATGATTAAAAGTGCTATGTCAATTTTTAATCATTCATTTAAATTGTCAAGAATAAGTTAAGGTTGAATTCATAGGTATTACTGACTTTCCCTTCGGAAAGTTTATGCATTTGAGACAATATTATTAATTATTAACTCCTCAGTAAACTATTTGAACCTTATGTAGATGTGTAGACATGTGTAACCATTTTATTTTCATATAAAATGAAAATAATCGAAAGGGTAATGTCTACAAATCGGTGTAAATGCTCTAATATCTTTCACGTTACAGACAATGGCCTGATAAAAATGAATACCGAAATTAATATACAGAAAAGAATATTCACTGTGCATTTCTTTTGGGATTGCGTATGCATATAAACAGTTGTTTGCACTTCAACGGCTGCTTTGTATGTTTATAGTGTATATAATATTGGATTATTCAATGCAAGGCTACGTTGTACAAAGTCGGCACCTTACCCTACATAAATGTGACTGTGGACCATAGTGGATCCTGCATTGTTCGTCCAAGTCATAGACCTGCCCGTACCATTGGTGGGTGAGTGTCTCGACTTGGGAGTTAGGGTGGGTGTTATTAATCTGCTCCAGGCAGTTGATATGTTTACTGAAAGATACTCATGTTGGATTATTTATGTAACTGAATACTCAACAATACATGTTACATCTACTATTTCTATCGACTATAGCTTTAATCACTTAACGTTATGTTAGAATCAAGAGAGTAAACGACGGATATCGCCAACATTTATTGTAAATACATGTTCCATCTGAAATAATATCTGTTTGCTTAATTTTATTATTTTGTCAAAGTCAGATTTGAATGCGACACTTTATAAAATATAATGATTACATGAAATTATGAATTGAATATTTAGCGTTATTGGCAATGCAATGACGTGTACCCATATATGGCCCCACATCGTATATGAGCAACTTTAAAAAGCATTTAATGGAATCTTCTTCTACGAAGACTTACGTTTGTAAGTCTCTAAGATAGTTTTGGATGTAATTGACGGAGCATGAGGAAAATGTCCACTTCTTTTTGTTGGCAAGGATAAAGCTAGCCTCCATGGCATACCCGTCACTGGAAGAGCACGAGTTTCCGTTCCCGTCATGTTCACATCCTAGACTGGAACAAAACGTGTATCAAAAACAATTAAACATACAAATTAATTGAACCACATCACATTGTCTGTCAGGTTACCCGCCGTGACATTGTCTGTGAGGTTACCCACCGTGACATTGTCTGCCAGGATAGCCCGGTGACATTGTTTGTCGGGTTATCCGCCGTGATATTGTCTTTCAAGATACACCGGTGACATAACCGCCGGTAGAGCCTTTGTTCCATTTATTATGCATGTTATATGGGGCACGTCACGGGAAAAGGTACATTCGGTAATTTTTAATGATATTTTAGTTTTTACTAAATTTAGAAAGAACTTACAACTATAAATCAATTTCTTATAACTAAAATGTTATTTTGTTACACATTTTGACAATAACTTGTAATTTTTACAGCGAAATGCATAATAATTAATGTCGTCCGCTCAACTTTATGACGTCATTTCAAGTATTGACGTCAACTGTCCGAAGGTACCTTTTCCCGTGACGCGCCCCATATGAGAATGTGCATACAATGAAGGTAAAGCATTTTAGTCTATCTCGCCAAAATTGTTTTCTCATATTCATGATGACAGAGTGTCAAGCGATATAAAACAATTAATGAAAAATGAAAAAAGTTGTTTTTTTATCAATATATGACAACTTAAACAAATTAATAACAATACATGTGGTTATTATCTGGTTCCAGCGGTTAAACAATTTATTTCAATTAAAATTATTTTGCCACCGACCGTTCCAAGGCGGTAACCCCAAGGGTTCCCATTTTCGTTAATTGTTTATGGTGTCTAATCTGAATTTGACATGCTTATAAACACGTGCTTGTTTTCCACTCTTCTTTTTCGCTGCGTGGGCAGGTTTTGTTTGTGAGTGTTGCGATTCCTGAGATGCATTTTTCACTCTTAATACGGTTAACTTACGAGGCAACTTAATATAAGCACGTGTTGCTTAAGATTTGTCAGCGTTAACTATGGGGACGTACGTTTTGCCATGTTGTTGATATCAGGGGAAGCAAACTGAGTCTTCAAAAGTTTTCATGTTTTAATCACTTGCTTCCCCATCTCTGCTTAAGCTGTCACAAAATAAGGATCAGTTTTAGTCATTAATTAGATAAAAGCTTTCGTACCTATGACCGATTTCATGGGCAATTAACTGTGCCGTATAGAAGTCCTCATTATCTTCAACAATAGAGACACTGATTGGTTTGCACTCCGCCTCCAAGTAGGCGTATCCCGAGAATGTTCCGCCTCCTCCATGATACAGAGAGTATCTAAATAATTCAAAATAAATACAAAGTCAACAATTGAGACACTGATTGGTTTACACACCGCTTCCAAATAGGCGTACCCGGAGAATGTCCCGCCTCCTCCGTGATATAGGGAGTAAATAAATACTAAGAGAACACTCACATATGCATATCGCATGCATATCTAATACATATATCTTGTAAAGTTCGATGGAAACACTGTACACATTAGAAACTTAATATTTGGTTTAAACAAAATTAATTCAAATATATGCACATTTTTGATAGTATACGAGAACATGTCATGTTATGGGTTAAATAATAAGAGAAAACGCTTGTATGAACTCTTCAAACTCTTCAATATAAACTTAATAGTTTTGAACAATTATAAAATTGTAGGTGTTTAAGAACTTGTACATTTATTTCACATAGTCTTCCTTCATCCCAAAATTGTAAAAATACGTCATAACAAAGGGATACACGCGCTCGCAAATCGTACTATATCGTATGGTAAAATGGCAACTCTAACCCCTAAAGTTTGGTCTTGTGGACTTCGCACGACTTCTGAGTCTGCTGATAACCAAAGCAACAAAAAATAAATCCGTACTTAGTCAAGATCATTGCGTGATCATGTGGAATGCTTCGTTGAAGATCGGTTGACTTTGGCTGGAAAATGGGAAGGACCTTTGTCGGATCCACGTTATAGCTAGTACCAGCTGCTACTTTCACCGTTTCTGTCCACGGCGAGTCAGATACAGTCTTAGGGGAGAGTATAACATTAAATTTTTTATCAGGAATAACAACAATCGGAGAACACAGCCTCCCGAAACAGCCAAATTTGAAAAGAGAAAATAAGAGAATGGGTTTATAATTTGATCATTTGCACATATTAAGACTCCGCAGATAATCAAGAAAAATAAGAACGCGACATGTGAACCGCTTAAGAACAATTACTGACAAAGCCTATTATTAAGTTTAAACTAGGTACTAGTTAGCAACAACCTAAAGCTAGCATCTGTGCAGTTCTCAAATAAATTAACTAGTTCTTGTTCCAAGTTTATAAAGCTGAGTTTGGAAACCAGTCTCAAATCTCAAGCATCTGATTGGCTGAAATGGCGACTGGTCGCCATTTCAGCCAATCAGATGCTTGAGATTTGAGACTGGTTTCCATGCTCAGTTTTATAACCTTGGGCACAAGTGTCTTTATTAAATAAACTCCTACCCACTCACCAACAATTTTGCGCGCAAAAACACAAACACATCTAAATAGGTTAAGAGGTTATCATGTTAATTTTTAGGTAGCTGGCAAATGTGAGACACTCTTCTGGTAAAAACGCAAAATCAAAACAATTTATTTAATTTCTCTTCTGCATAATAATTTAAAAAGCTTTTTATTCCATTAATTAAAAAGCTAGATCATAAGCTTTCTGTGAAAAATAGCGCCGAAACAGAAAGAAAAACATGATTAAAACAAGGCTTACTGTCATGACCAAGACATCCACGAGCTTGATACTGATGAAGATGTTATGAGCCTCAAGACTTCTGTAAACGTTGTTGCTCTGTAAATGAAGATTAACAAATAAAAATAAAACAATAACTTTGAATGTCGCCGAGCAAATGAACATAGCAAATTAAAATATTCCAGGCTAAAATTTATGAGTCCACCGTTACAAAGAATATTATATTTAATAAATAAACTACGCAGACTATCATGAAAGTTAAAGAATTGCCACTATTTGTGTATAAGTATGTGCTAGAGTAATATTAATGACACTTCATTAAGAGGCTTCTTACCGAGTGAATTAGGGCTCCAACATATTTCTTAACATCATTCTTGGCTTGTGTTGTTCGTTCTGCTACTGTTTTGGTTGGCGACGTCAATTGGTACCACCTATAACAACCCATTATAAATTTATTTTAACGGTGAATGGAATCTTTAAAATTTAGTCCATACATAATTTAAAGAAAAGAAATACACCAGTGATCATAAAAAGATCAGGTTATTGTCCTATGAACGCTGGAAGTTGCTCAAGTCTTTCACTAGACTAGGCTCTGTTGCCGGACGGGTTTGCTTCCAGTGGGGGCAATATCATTCGTTTCACATGTTGCCATTTTTTTTAAAGAAACTGCTATCACGTATATTTCTCACATCATTGATTATTTTATTTGTAATTTTTAAGGATGATTTTGTAACATTGTAATCAATATCATTTGGCAGTTTAAGAAGAATGCCACTTTTTTCTTTCCAGGATTCTAACAAGAGGGACCCTTACTTGTTAAATTCGCTGTAGTCCGCCACAACAAGCAACTCCAATGTCAATCTACCTGTCGCTCTGGAGTACTTCAATGCTTGCGTCTGTAACTTGGATATGCCTACATAGTTTATAAACAGAAACACGTATTTTACCCTCCAATTAACAGTTTCGTTTGTCATACGCTTTGTTAATTAGAACAATACAGAAAGTTCAAAATTACACAACGACGTATGGTCCAATTCAAAACATGTTGAAACTACCTTGACCTAAAGTGGCATACCCGTATTTCAAAACCAATATCTAATAAAATTATATAGAATTAAACTAAAAAAATCAAATTACATGAACACATTTTTTTTTCTTAAATTGATATTTACAAGCAACATATTATTATTCAATACATGTAGTTCATTGGTAATTGTGTTTTATTTCGTAAAGACATTACTGTACATTCGGTATTAACAAAGTGACATATTCCTCTTTATATAAGAAGCATTACTGGTGTGTTGAAAATGTATTAATATTAAAACTGAATACAAAATATTCAGTTTTCACTCTAAATACAAACTATTCAGTTTTCACTCTGAATCTCTTTTCACTTTGATCTCTTAAATAACGGACGTGCCTCCTAAAACTATCCCTAGACCAGGGCTGAAGGTTATAAAGCTGAGTTTGGAAACCAGTCTCAAATCTCAAGCATCTGATTGGCTGAAATGGCGACCAGTCGCCATTTCAGCCAATCAGATGCTTGAGATTTGAGACTGGTTTCCATGCTCAGCTTTATAACCTTGGGCACTGAATATTTTCCCTTCAATGCTAATACACGTATGACACTCTTTCATTAACCCATCTCATAATTGTTCTTCCCCTCTATGCTCGTGCATCATGAACAAGTCGATTACGTAACAATACCTCTTAATATGTAGAACTGTAATTTCCTCTGTGATGATCGGCGAATGGTTAAAAGAAAATGGCACTAGCTATCATGCTAGCTTCATTGCTAAAGCTTCCTGTGTTATAAGTTACTACATTGTGATTTTAAATTCAGAAATTATCAAAGTTTACTATCTCATGGCAATAACTGATATGTGTACATGTAACAAAAAGGTGAAATATGCATATCAGGAATCGCCACATCCAGAAAAAACAGCCTCCCCACGCAGTCAAGAAGAAGAGAGGGAGAGAGAGCATGGTTAATAAAATTATCAGTTTCAAAAAAGACACCACTAACAATAAACAAGGTGTAATAAACACCTTTCAAAACATGAAAATTGTTATAACACAGTTCCTACCGCTGAAAATACCAAAAATGGCGATACAGATGCCGACTAAGGTCTTCATTTTAATCCTGAATACTTAAAACTAAACTAGGACTCGTTATCTTTAACTAAAATAAGCCAAGGGTTATTATGCAGGTTATTATAAGCACGACAGATAAAAGACTCGCTGTTACCAGTGATTTTACTGTCCATGAACAGGCTCGATTAAACCGAGCCTGCAATATTTTAATATCTGGCATGTTTGGTGGCCTTCAAAGCTCCATGTTCATCTATTTCATTCATCTTTCTTGGTATGTAAAAAATGTACCAGGGACTTCGTTTTCGATGTAGTATGCAAGGTGAATTTTATATGTTTTTCCTTAGACTTTATCTATATACATGCAAGAAATATTTTCTCTTTTGTTTCTAACACGACCAGGCAAGTTTTTTTATTCCTTTCTGAGCAAACACACGGCTTGGTTTGTGTAAAAGATGAAAAGGGAACTTACAATAGTTTCATCAATATTCCAGATTGTGTTCAGGTTTTTTGACGATCCTAGTTGATTTACTAACAATGTAAGATCATGGCAAATAATATTAGTTGCAGTCTGATGTATCGGTTGATAAAGCCTGTTGGGTCCTTCGTCTTAGAAACATTATATTTGGCTGATGCATTTCTGTATAACTTGTCATTTCTTACTGCATTGACTGCATCAAGTAAGTCTTTTTGCCAAAAAAAATGAATCTCAGGAATTGCCACAACCAGAAAAACACGGCGAGTTTTATGGCATCGTGGAATTAAGCTGTGACGTAAAGAAAGAAAAACAAAACAAAATAGAGACGGATATTTAATTGTAGCATACAATTTACACATTTTTCCTTGTCAATTTCATTTATGTATCAGAGTAAGTCCCAGTTTCCTAGCTAACATCCTACCCGTCGACTTAGTGTTACAATACTGTGTTCTGCAGGGTGCATGTCCAAGTAAATGGTAGAAAAACGAATTTTATGGTTTATACTTTTTAATGCACATCTTTATTATTTCTGTGAAAGACTGGAATATACGATGATGTTCGTAGATACATATTTTCATGGTTACATAAATCTTCTAATACAGCCTCGAATATAAGAGGGTGCTCTTACAGAGTTGCATGATCTTCTAATTGCATGGCTAATATGAAAGTTTTTAATATATAAATAATGTTTGTATTTG